>VWZK01019158.1:0-211679 GCA_013396935.1 Baryphthengus martii | reverse complement strand
ATATATATATATATATATCTATCTATATATCTTTTCTATGAGGTCATTAATGAGCAGCAGAAAATTGTATTGTCTGACATCTCTTGTTTTTGTATTGTTAGAAATCCTGAGATAGTAGTTCCTTTAAATGACCCAAAATTCTCTAATGTTTTTCATATTTAAACAACTAATATTGGTGATTATAGCTTTTGAGATATCAACTTACTTGTCTGAAGTGAAATTAAAGCTGCTTTCCTACCTCCTAAATTATGTGGAGTGTCTCTCTCAGGCACGCTTTCTTTTAAAATGTTGATCATTTAACTAAAAAATTATGATGTTAATAGGCTGAATGGAGACAGTAGATTAAATTTTCTTTTAAAGTTGTCCCTGCTTGTGTAGAAGATAGTATTATTGCAGGCATTATAAAAGAGCATAGTTTTAAATAGTCTGTCCTCTCTTGCTGGGGAACAAAAGGTTACCTGAACTTTATGACCCTCTTAGACCAGGGTGGAAGAGCTGTGTTAGTTTTTGTGGCTCAGTATACACAAGGGTTTACAAGGCAACGTGGTTTACAGAGAAACGTCATGCCAAGGTTACCTCTCAACTTGAATGAATAAGCTCCCTTTAAAGCTGAACTATTTGGAACAAGCTCTAGCATGAATCTAAAATGAGCATATAGTTGCCTTTCCTCTGCTGTGAGATGTATAAAATCTGCCACACTTCCTACACGAGTTTATATTATGTAGCAAAATATTATTTTGATGCTTCCATGGAAAATACCATGGCTTTTTACTGTTAACCACAGCTTTCTACTCTTGGGTTTCTCACTGGGTGAAATAAAGTCTGGTTTGAAGGTTGTGGAAGTTCGCTGTTTAACCTCAGTGAATTTTAGGCATGTTAGAATTTATTCCTAATGACACAATTTTGTCAAATTTATCAGTCAGTTGGAATTAAAACATGAGAATTGTATTTAGTATTCGTTTAGTTTACATAGGATAGAACGTGACAAGGAGCATAATTCTGCTAAGTCACAAGCAGTCAAAGAGGACACCAGACAGCTGATCTGATTCTGCATACCCAAGGTGATGAGTTATGATAGAGGTGCTATCCCACCATACCTTCCATACATTCTCTTGAATAATTTACAGCTATAAATTTATACTCTGAAGTCTTCATCTGCAATATGATTATGATCAGGATAGATACTTGAGGCCCCTACTTTTCTTGCTTCTTGCTAGATATCTGTCAGCCAACGTGTACTGATCTACATGGCAAGTCCCTGTTCCTAGTAGATTACCTTGGCAAGAACTCCAGGTGCTTCAGTTAAACCAGTAATTCAAATGCGTCTTGTTCTCACTTGCCAACCAGCGCTTCAGCTGAGTCTTGGTGCACAATGGAAACTGATATTCTGTGAAGAATCCCCATCCAGTATCTGCCTAACCTGGCTCATACCCAAATGTAATGCACCTTTTCTCTTGCTATCTCCCCCTAAGCAACTCAATTAAGTCTTTCATACCTAATCCTGCTTAAAATACAGAAAGTAAGCTGTGTGGCACCTGAGAGCCCGCAGGTGTTTTGGAAGAATTTCTTACTATTACTACGTGGGTTGAGCATCACACAAAAAATTGCACTTGTATCCATCTTTTGAACATTTGGCTGGCAGTGTTGGGAATGACTATTTCAGGTGATAGCTAGACCATACACCTGGAAAATGAGGGAGCTGTGCTCCGGAGCCCTGCCTTTGCAAGGAGACTATCCTATCTACAAATCCTCTCTCTGGGATGACCTGGCTGTGGGACTACATGGACTGCGGGCAGGCAGGGAAAGTCAGCACTGTCTGCAACTGAATGGATAGGGCAACTTTTTTGGAATTAAGTCAGTCAATCCTTGTTTAGGATTATTTTCCTGGAGGCAGAAGAAACTGTCATGAGAGGGAAGTTGTGCGTCTCTCTCACCTTTGATATCTGGCCTCTATTATTCAGAAAGATCTTGGCCATTGTGCATGGCATTGCATAGACTGTAAGGATAAACTTTATGCCCTGGATAAGACTGGTACTACAGAAATACTCTTACAGTCATCATTTTTGCTTGGTTGTATGTGGGTGACTCCTTACTCAAAATTAATCATTTTTGGCTCAGTCTCTGAGGCACCAGGTATCCTTGTGTGCCAGGGAGTTTTTAAGTCTGGGAGCAGCCTAGATGATAACTTTGGACTTTCAATTCCTGACAGGAGATAAGTCCCTAAAAGGTTGAGGTGTCTGCAGCACCTAACTGGTAGGTGTGAAAGTCAGTTTACTGAGCTATGTTCTTTCTCAAAGCCTCTCTATAACATCCTGGTAGATGCTGATTATGGCTGAGCTAGCCTGTTTGGGCTCACTTCATTTGATACTGTTTCCAGCAACCCAAGGTATAAGAGCAAGGCCCAAGTAAAACCCAAGCAAGCCCATTAATTGGGCCCAAGCCCAATTAATGCTGTAATTTTCAGTAATGGAAGTGTGCAACAAAGTGGGCAAATACCATGTCTCCAAACCCGTCTTAACAAAGTTCCAGAAGAACTACCTCAAAAATACTGCTGGCAATATCTTAAATGTAAATTTTTCATTTGAAAAATAAGTGCATCTTTGTTTCTTTTATTTCTAAGTGATGGTTAGGTACACAGGGTTAATTTGTTTGACTAATTTTCCTGTTACAATGGTATAGTCTAATCCAGGTAAAGATACACAACTGTTAGAAGCTTTTAATGTTTGCTTTCAATGTCAGTTCTCCAGCTGTGATTAGAAAAATAACTCTTTCAGAAACCTGATCTGCACTACTTGCTTTTGTAGTGCTTTTGGCTTCTTTCAGCTCTCTTCCAAATGCAGTAATGGTGTTCCTCTCTTATTCATATTTGCTTTCACAAATCCTAGCAAAAAAGAAAGAATGCAAAAAAAGAAAGAAAGCTCTCTTCTAAATCATCAGTGACTTGAACTGAATGGAGCAAAAATACCATTCTGCCACATTCTTTTGTGAAGTGCTTTCATTTAGCTCTTGTTAATTAAGACCAGCAAACTTCTGAAATTGTACTCATGTTGAAAATGTACTTCTCTTTCAGTAAATATTATTACAAATAACCTCCAGGAATAATAATAATAAAAATAAATAAAATCAAGCCATCACACAGGCATGGTTTACTTTGTTTAACACAGGAAGATGGCAGTTCTAGTTATTTTGCTTGGTATCATTCTATAAAGGAAATATTTTTCAGTCAAAACCACTTTTATACTATCTTAAGGCAAATAACCAGTAACACTAAGAACCTACTCTTACACATTTCAAAACAAGTTTAAACAAGATAGAGCAGTGCATTAAATGCATTACAGCTGTTACATATGCTCTTGAGTTTTGATTTACTTCTGTTACATTAAAACCAGCTTATTATAAATAGATGTTTCATGCTTTTCATTCTAGTGTATGACACACAGAGAGATTCACGTTTCCCTTAAATAATGGTTTTGCCACTGAGAATCCTCATCACAGCTGTCGAAGAGTGACTCCAGAGCACATAATTTCAGCAAAGACAATATAAAATCCGTAACAGTTTCATATTCAAATTCAGTATTTTAGAAGCCTCTTTGGAGGCTTCTAAAATACTTCCAAGATTTTCATTATGAAATACAGTACTTTGGTGTTCTCAATTCTGACTACATCTACAAGTGATAAATGTCAACCCGACTGGGCTTTGGGAAGAGAGTTCCTTGAAATGATGTTACTGTGTGTAGCTGCTGCTAAAGAGAGAAAAATAAAGCTCAAGCCAAAAGCTGCAAGGCTTGCTAATTTACTCCAAAATAAATCAAATGAACTTAAGAAAAGGTGACATAAATTTGTTTCAAGAAAATGCGGATGACAAAATATCTTATGTTTAACTTGTTTTGCACTGGCTTTCTCTATTAGAGATACTGATTTGTTGACTTCACACTCAATTTTATTTTATTTTTTTTTGTTGCTACTGGGCAATAAATTCTAAAAATGTCCATAGGGATGTCTTTGTAAAATTCTTTATCTAAATTCTTTCTTCCCTTTCCTTACTTCTTGTTTAATTCTAATGTTTTAATTACAAGAACAATAAACTCCTTTAGTAAAACACTGGAATAGGTTCACATCAAAAACTTAAGAATAACACATTTCTGGCATTCAGAAATTTTAATTAGGCAAGCCAAAAATGCTTTCTGGTCAGGTTAATGTTTTTGTGGTTATTGTTTATTCTATTTTGTCTCTTTCTTTTGTCTTGTAAAAACAGAAAAACCCAATTTGGGTTTAGGATTTTTAATTTTTTTTAGATGTTAAAATTTGAAAGTCAGTAAAACATTTAGAAAACATCTTTTGTTCAATGTTAGAAGGTTTCCTTTGCCCCTTGTGAAATTATTTTTTCTGATAGATTGTAAGGACTAAATGTATATATGTGTATGTAAAAAGGTACTTGAAAATATTGATGTGCATAATAAAAATCTGATTTTGCTATTTCTACTTGCATACTGAGTACACCTTCTCCAATGTTATGTTCTGCTGATACCAGATGGTACCCTTTTTGTAAGGGTGAAATAGTAGTTAGCATAATCAGATATTTGAGAGTCAATGAAAAATAATTTAAAAGCCTTAAAACAGAAATAGTCTCTCAACTTTCTATAAAAAAAAATTGCCACTGGTTTATGCTCATCAAATGTATAAGCTTGGAGATATATTCAACTGAAATTATCTTAAAGTACACTTTCTCCATACCTTTCATTTTTATTTTTTTTATTATTATTATTTTCTATTCTAAAGCACAGAAGGTTCTGTCAATTCTAACATTAGGTTTTAACATATCCATATAGAAAAAAAAATTATTTCTGTCTTTTTTTTTTATCCTAATGTCTCCATATATGGGTATATTACTAAGGGGAAGCATCTGGCTAAGAAAATTATAGAAAAGAGATGTAGGCTGTAATCCTACAAAGACTGTGCATGAAGACAATGGGACTACCAATGAATAAAAAGTTAAATGTGCATTTGATAATTTGCGGCAATAACCTTAAAGGAAAATATTTGCATGGAAGGCATGCTATTGTAGCAACTAATATCATAAGAAATTGATTTTCATTACTTCTGAAGCCCTTTGTTGCATAATATTCTGTGTTTTGTCAGGGAGGAAAATGTGTACACCGGTGTGTACTCCAGAAAAGGAGAAAGAGCACATAAAATCCCATATTTTACAACATCTAAAACGTGCAGGTTGTTTGCTCTTTTTTGTTTATTTCAGAAGTTGAAGTAGCTTATTTTCTTTTTCTAGGACATGTGCCAGTCTAATGACACTTCAAATGACTATGCATTTCTTGTATGTCCCAAGGCTAAGTGCTGGAGATGAAGGCTATGAAAGAAGCAATAGAATAGTATCTTGATGCCTTTGAAACTGAAAGAGCAGGATTTGCACAAGTTTTTAAAAGGCTTACAGTACTTGCTGCTATTATGATGAATGTCTCAGTTCTATCTAAAATAATATCCCAGATCAAAGTACCATTGTTAGAGGCCATTCAAATTTATAGGGTGATGGAATCTGAGAAGAGCTGAGACAAGATGAAAACAGAAGTGAAGTCATGTGGATGAGGTTATTCTGGCAAGTAGTTGAGGAATATAGCAGAGAAGTAGTTCACACATAAACTTTAAATTAGAAATGTACTTTGAAAGTTATTTCGTAAGAATTAGCACTTGTAACCAAAAATTATGTCTTACACAGTTGCTTTGGGAGCTCTAATATTTTAAAATAATGACATTAAAAATATATATTTGTTTTTTCCACCAGTAGCTGTGTTTTGGTAAACCAAGCTTTGAGAAATATAATGAAAACTTTGGAACTGTAACGGAAAAAATATATTTTATGGAAAAAGAAAACAACTATATTTCATGAAAATAACTTTTCACTAGTCACTAGATATTTGACTTAGTTTAGGCTTTGGATCTAAATAGTTCAAATACCTGAAAGCCATATATAGATCTGATATACCATATAGATATCATATAGATCTGATAGATATAGGTGCAACTGTAAGAATTTCTTCCTTGAATCATACAGGAAAATATGTAAAAATATGTGAAGATGTGTACTGGTTTGGAATTGCATAATAAATCCACTAGTTCTACATTCCTTATGCTGTCATAAATATGAAGTAAGCCAAATAGAATTAAATTAATTTATTAGAGACTCCTATTGCAGTAGAATAATTTTGTCTGGTTTTTGTTTTTATCATTTTTCCTATTGCAAATCCTAAAATATTTGGTCTGTGACTTAATTTCTGTGCTATCCACATATAACAAAATAGGCCTTCTAGAATAACCATCCCTTTCTGGTATTTCATGTGACAGAAGGGAAAGAAAAGACCCTCTATGCAAGGCTGAGCTTAAAAATAAACTTTTCATCATGTTTGCAAATAAGTGAAAGCACAATGGGATCCTGTGTTTCAATCTCGTGTGTGTATTCATCATGGATGCTTAATTATGAAGCATAGAACTAAAGTCAAGCTGTGTACCCCTGGTTACAGGACCCAGGGGATGACTGGATTCACTGCTTGGTAACTTGTTCCTCAGGGGCTGGTTAAAAGCATGCCAGGTAAAGTTAAATAAAAAAATCTGTAACTTCTGTATACTACGGAGTTTGCTTATTGCTGGAAACTGGAATCAAGAGAAACTCAGTGACCTGCCCTTTTTATCGCTTGTTTTATAAGAAACATTTAGCAATACTTGTAAATTCCAATTTATGTCACCGTTTACTGTCAGAAATACAACTGAAGGAAGTTTTACTATGTATTTCATACATAGTTCTACTAACCTTGTGGAAGAAGAGGTATGATCCTAGCTGAGAATCTGTCTTTGCACTTTTACAGCTCCCGTAAGAAAAGATTCCACATCTTTCTCTGCTCATGTTCATGTAGAACACCATATGAAGGAATTTCAGATTTTGTTTATGTCAGTAATTTAATCTTAAAGTCATAAGAGCATGTTTATTTTAGCTCTGCTGGTGATGAATTCTTTCTTCTTTCAGATAAATCACAGTTAAAAGAGTTGCTGAATAATTCATCAATATCATTCTGAATACTTTAGTATATCAGAGCTCAGGAAGTATACCTAGAAAATGAACAGGAAAAGCATAAAGCACCCATAATGTACTGCAAATGTATATGCATGAAAAATATGGGCTTTGCCTCTTTTTTCATTTTTATCTAGTATTACGCTGCAGTGATTTCTTGAGTCTAATAGGAGTAGCTCCCAGTTTGCAATGGTGTAAATGGTAAAAGAAGTAGGAATATGGTTTGATATGCATGGGTGAAATGGCAAACATAGGAGCAGATATACCCATTGCAGTAATGTATTGGCTCATGTTTAAACATAAATGACTGTATCAACAGGCAAACAGCCATTAATAAGCAGCTGCTAACCCTGTTGGAGATTTTATCATATGCACGAGTACTTTTTGCTAATGAGAAAATGCTTCATTTATCAAAGTAATGTTGGTTTCATAGAGACATAATTCCAAGTTTCTTGTGTTGTAATGGGAATACCAAAGGAATTAAAGAATGAATTAATTGGTATTAGTATATTTGAACAGATTTAGAAAAAAAAGATGAGGAAATCTGCACTCTAATAAGACTGGGAAAATCTTTAGCTGAGAACCATGTGCTTTGTGGAGGGTTTGCCAACAAATTTGTGGAAAATACCAATAGATATTCTTGGGGGAAAAAAGAGGACAGGAATACTGATCATCTGGAAAACCCTATCATTTACACTTTCAGTCAATAAAAATATTCTGAACTACTCATTTAATTACACTCTGTAGATAGGCAGGGAAAAAAATAAAAGCATTTTTCTAATGGCTATACATCGTATTTGAACATAGATACTTAATGTAAATGATATGAATTACTGTCGGTGAGTTCTGTCTCTCTGGTGGATAGAAGAGTTGCTTCCATGAGGGCCCACGTCGTTGCAGCACACACATATATTTGTTACTCGTTAACACTAAGTAACTTACTGTGCTACTGTACAAAGCGCACAAAAGACAAATAACAAAGAAAGTGAATGTGAAGACTAAATTAATAAGCAGATATCAAAATGAAATTTATATTAAATGACATTGCAACAGTCTGAGTTTGCAACTATTAAGTGGTGGTTGTTGTTGCATATAGGACAACCATTAGTGGCTTTTTTTTTTTTTCCAATAGAACAAAGTGACTCTATATGAATATTGTTTCCCTTTAAAGTCTTATAAAAATGATGCTTTGAGACATCTGGACACTCATGAAAATTCTGGGGTTTATGAACTGGGAAGGTCAGCTTGAAAACTTAACCCCAGATACTGTGGCAAATCTGGAAGCAACAAAGTAAGCTGTTAAGTTTTAAATGGTTCAGGTTGCTGTTTTGTTTTTTTTTATTATTATTATTTAACTGTTAATTCAGCTGTTGGCAGGACTCTGTGCTTAAAATCTGGAAAACAGAGATATAGGAACTATTATCTGGCTTTTGTGTTTATAGAAAAATTGAAAATATGTGAAGAATATGTGAAGACTTGAAATAATCTTAAGGGAGTCAGTAGTTATAATTCCATAACTCTTTATTACAGCCTGTGGCTGGTATTTTACTATGTTTGTTATATTCATTCTTGACTTCTTTAAATTAGTCAACTCTAAAGCTTTTAAAATAAGTATTGAGTTTAGAAAGGGTCTTTATTTTAAAGAGTCTCATCAAAGTCTTATAGAATCATAAACTTGTGGAATCATGAACTAATGAGAGCTGATCTTTGCAGAAGTCAGACAAGCTTGGGCTAGAAGTATGGGACAATTATTTTCTCTATCAAATCACAGTGATTGGTGAGGATACCCATTAAATTACGTGTAATTGCCAATCTTAAAATGTTTTTATCATGTGTAAAGGAACAATAGTGCTTTTATATGGGCTATAAATACTGAGTAAGGAAACCCCTGCTAAAAATGGCTCATGCTCAGAGCAGCAGAGAAAAAGCAATGTCTCTCATGAGCAGATCGAACAGAGCAGTAGTTTGACAAAAATTATAGAATCATAGAATCGTTAGGTTGGAAAAGACCTTCAAGACCATCCAGTCCAACCATTAACCCAGCACTGCCAAGTACACCACTAAACCACATCACTAAGCACCACATCTCCATGTCTTTTAAATACCTTCAGGGATGGTGACTCCATCACTTCCCTGAGCTGCCTGTTACAATGCTTGAGAACCCTTTTGGTGGAGAAATTTTTCCTAATGTCCAATTTAAACCTCTCATGGTGCAACTTGAGGTTGTTTCCTCTTTTCCTATTGTTACTTGGGAAAAGAAACAGACCCCATCATGGGAACTTGACCGTGTTGTTTGTTTTATTAGCTAGGTTAATATAAAGATTTTAATATTCAGGTAGTGATCCCAAAAGAATAATCCTGAGACCATTCACCATTTAGAAGGCTGTTGGATATGGCCCCCACACAAAATCATATCAAATATTGATGTTTATGGCATCTTTATAGTTTCTAATCAAGGGGTTGAGAGTACCAGGTAAACTGTCAGAAATTCTTTAGGCTGGTGATTTATGAATTTGAGGATAGGCTAAAAGAGATACTCCTGACTGGCAGTAGGACTGCTGTGCTCTTGTTGGAATGAGGTCACGTGCCATATGCATTCCTTGTCCTGTGAAGTGGTAGCATGGATGTCGTGTGCCAGCTCCATGTAGTCACTATGGTTTGGTGCATCCCAACATGGGATTAGGTAGAGAGAAAGGGTGCAGGTGGGCAAACGGGCAGCGCGAGAGGAGAATATGCAGCACTGGCCTTATGTGTTGCACTTCTGCTCTATTGGGACACCGATGCTTCCTCCCTCAGCTTCTTCACAGCAGCTGGGCATGCTGGTTACATCTCCAAGAAGACAAAACTACACAAAACTACACAAAAAAGAGCACCCCAGTTATTGCCTTTACCAGAGCTTCTTTGTAGAATTTCCTGAAAGAGCCCAGTCTCTTGTTTCTGCTTCACTGGCAGTGTTACCAAACACTGTCCATCCTGTTGGAGTGGGATGTAGCTGTTGGAATCTGAAAAGAACCAAATATAAGTTAATGCTTTGCTTCATATTGATTTCCACTTTTAGTTAAAAAGTAGTGTTATGGGGTACGTGAATTTCAAAGAAGCCCTAGCGTGAAGTACCTCTCTTTTTTTTTTATTGTGCTACTTACAGCTACTTACTGAACTACTGCATAGTATCATGTGAAATATTATCAGACAAAGAAAGGATTAAATATAGGAAAAAGGAAAGAGAAATCCCTCTTTCTAGGAGTGTTGTCATTCTGTCCGAGTTGATTTAACTATCAGTGTCTTGGAAAAAAAAGATGTGGAATCCTACATCATTTCTTATAAATCTTACTGACTCTGGTTCCCTATTGGTTGTTTACAAGTAAATTCTATCTGAAGCATCTCATAATATCTTACTATGAATTAAAACCAAACCTGAAAGGTTGAAAAAAGCTTATTTTACCACAAAGGTGTTATGTGACATATGAAAATAATTGTACTTGATAATGTCAAATAACCACATAAGCATAAAAATTTCTTATATGTAGACTTCTATGCATCTCTACCACATATCTAAAAATGAGTTTCATTGAGGTAGCTGATATGAAGTACCAAACATTTGCAGAACTCTTACCAATAATATGTGAAAATAAGAATCTAGTGGTATTTGTTATACTTTAACAGTTAAGAACTTTTCTAAAATTACTGCTTTTCAAGAGCATTGACATCTAAATCTTTCTTGCTTTAGGATAATAATTTAATTCTACTGTTACATGACAGAATTTGTGCCAGTGTTTTCAGTGGTAGGAGAGGCAGCTGACAAATGCTGGAACATGGGAAATCCTGATTATAAGGATACAAATTTTAATCCTGAGAGTGGTTTGACACGTGAACATACTGCCTGGAGAGTCAGTGAAAACTCCATTCTTGGGGATATTCCTTGACTGAACAAAGCCTTGAACAGGCTGTTTATGATGAACCTGCTTTATGCAGAGGTGTTCAAACACTGCCTGAACATATGGGACTGAAAACCCCAAATGATGGCTGCTAGGAAATACTCGTTGTAAGACAAATTGATAAAAGGTTGCTCATGGCTGCCCTGTCAATAGAGGTAAGAGCTTGTTAATGATAACAAAATTCAACTAGGAATGTAAGTTATATTTATTGCTACATGAGCTTTCCTAATGAAGATAAATCATTAAACGGGTAAATCCGGTTCCATGATTTTTGGAAAATAAGATGATTTGCGGAGATAGCATGACAATGATGGACATAAGTGATCTGTTTGGGCATAATTCATTTGCCTACACTTGAGAGCATCCCATGTGGCACCCTCATGTATATACATCCCTGTGCAGTTGGCAAACGTTATACAGGATTTATGGGGCTATGGAGATCTTTGCACTTTGGGATAGCAATTGAAATCTGGGTTACCGTGGTATATATCCCTATCGTAGATGGCACTTGATACTTTTGGGGTAGCTAAGTCAAGCTCTCAGCAGTCTTAACTCAGACCATAGTTCGGACCATTGCCAAGCAGTGTGGGTCAGAAAGTGGGCTTTGTTGGAAATCACTCAGAGAGTTTCAGGGGCAAGTGTAACCTGCCTTGCCAGGAAACTGGGTTTGGAGAATTGCTGCTTTTGCATTACCTGACAGTGAGAATTGTTGCCAGATAGATAGATCTCCAAAAAAATAAAAACAAAGCCTTGGCATGCCCACACAGTGAGCCTGTCTCGGTAATGTAGATCAATCCCCCTGGCTTGCGTGGCACCTGGTCACTGTTCTTGGTGAGACATCCTGGTTTGAAGCCAGTGGCTGAAGAATGCAGGCAGTATCAGGTCGCGGGCCAGTGCTTCTGAGATACCAGTTTCCAAGTGAGAAGCTTGAAAGTCCTATTGTTAACTAGGATTCAGCTTCCAGTCCTTCCTAAAAGCCTTGAAAATCCTAGCTGGAGAGAGATGAAAGTTTTTGAGGCTCTCTCAGTTATAGTCTTGATACTGGGAACCTGGGCATGCTGAAATTGATTTTGGGAACCTGGAATAGTCCCACTAATGCTGTCTTACTGCCAGGAATCTGCAAATTCTGGCATCTTCAGAGGCTGCTGATGGAAGCTAGACAATTTAGGCATTTTCAGATTTAACAAGAAAGCCAGTTTCACAGAGCAGCTGTGCAGAATATTAAGGGCTAGATTATTTCTGAAATGTCATGTTTCACTGTGCCTGATATGAAAATTTGTTTAAAACTCTGACTGACGATAATCCTGATCTTTTTGCTGTTTTGTTTTCTTTTGCGGTTGATTCAGATGGAAACAATATTATGATTAATATTATTTTCAAGCAGGAAACTGTATTCTGATCAACTCTATCTCTAGGTAATCTTCAGTTTAATTTTCTAAAATTATGCTCTGTCTCAGTTCATTTGTGCTAGTCCCGAGACAGACAAATTACTTTACCAGACTACAAAGATCTAATTTTCTCTGGGAAAAAAAAAAAATAAAGAAAAAAAAAGACTAAAACTGTCTGTCTGAATGAAGTGTAACAAATTGCTTAAGTCTTCTAGAGCCTCTATTTTCAGAAGAATCACTGTCCTAAATTGCCTTCAGGAGTTTGTTCTCATTTTATAAATGAGTGCTTTCTTCAAATATCAAAACATCTAGTTTTGACTGTGTGCTCAGCTCAGACTCTTCAGAGGTTCAGTAAATGCATCTCATTTCTTGTCTCCCCTCTCAACAGGGAATGGAAACAAATACCACTAAGCATGACTTCGGCTAGGTGAGTCAAATTTTCATCAGTCTCTGTCCTAGTACAAAAGATATATGACATAATTTTAGAAGCACCTGGATGTTAGAAAAGTGCCAACATTTGGGTATAGCAACAGTAATACTCGAAAGAGGAAATGAGAGAAGGTGGAAGCCTGTGACAAGGATGATAAGCTCTGGAAAAGCAGCAGACTGGTAGCTACTCTTTGGAACAGTTTGAGGATGCTGAAGAGAATGAAAATAATTGAGAGCTAAGCCAAATATTAAGTTTAAAATAACAAGTAACTATGGAATTCATGTTCACTGAGTGCATGTTTTTATATTATTTAAGGTGTACTCTCCATGCCTGAACCCCAGTCTCATGGTCATGGTGTATATGCTGTGAAGGTGCGTGTAAGCACCCTGAAGCAGGAAAGACTTGTCCTGAAAGACCAGCACTGCCTGTATCATAGAATCATAGAATGCCCTGGGTTGAATGGGACCTCCAAAGGTTATCTAGTCCAACTCCCCTGCAGTAAGCAGGGATATCCTCAGCTAGATCAGGTTGCTCAGAGCCTCATCAAGTCTGACCTTGAATGTCTTCAGGGATGGGGCCTCCACCACCTCCCTGGGAAACCTGTTCCAGTGTTCCACCAGAATGCTGCTTCAGAAGCTGAGCAGTGCAAAACTGAATTTATGTTTAAGAATATAGAACTGCTTTTTTCCATTATGAATGAGTTTTAGAAGGTTTGTTTTGGTAATATAGCTTGTGATAGTCCAGAGGCACAGGAACCACATGAAACAGAAGATGTTACTGAAGTGACCTCTTAGATGAGCATTACTCTTAAAGAAGCTGTTGGTCATGGACTCACTATTGAAGGCAACAGGCTGTGAGAGGGTTTCCTGCTGAATAAGCTGAATCAAACTAGAAGTATGTTAAAGTAATGGGAGTGATTCTTTTTCAAAGCAGTTATGGAGCAGTTCCATCTCTGTGTTCTTCTTCTGAGTTAGCTGGCAGATGCTGTTTGAAATATCCCAGTATTTCCACTGTATGCAGCTTGCTGTCAGGTAGGTCAGCTACTGAATGTGCAGGAGAAAAAAAAATCCTGCCTGCACTATTTAACTTGAAACCTTGGGACAAAGTCAACAGCATGGCTTTAATTTTTTTGTTGTTTTCCCTGTCTCTCTCTGTAGCTTCCACATGGCATAGTCTCTGCTTTACTTCATGCTGGAATGCACAGGAGTGTTTATTGGTTGGCCAGAGCTGAGTCAGGGTTAGCAAAGGAGAACGCTAGATTAGCAGAGAAATGACTAGAAATATTTTGAGGAAGTGCAGATTTTCTTCCTTCATAAAAATCTTAAAGTTCTGCCAGATATTGTTAATTTTGGGTTGAGGGCTTTCTAGATCCAGTATTTTTATTTCTGTTCATAGAAAGGTTTCTATCCAGTGTTTAAACTCTCCATCTGTATTTTTTTCTTTTTTGATAACACCTGTGAAGACTTGAGTTCTGCTTGGTTGGTATTAACTTCTAATTGATGTAATGTTGTTCTATCTGTGAAGAAATAACCATCCATTTGCCCTAAAAGTAATGTACTTATAACACGCCATTTGGGTTCATTTTCCCAATTTTTAAAATTGAATGCAAAGTTAATAGCAACTGCTTATAGCAGGTGACTAATAAAATTCAGCCTGAGGTCAGCTATTAGTTCACAGGTCCCTGTAAAGTCACAGCTAGTCACAGCACTAAAAATATCCCTGTTTTTTCAAAGCTGTGCAGATGGTGGTGAGGTCTGTCAGCCAGCTCACTGACCTTTATGAAATTTAGCCTTTATGAAATTAGTGTGTTGCATGAAGCGTCTGTGTGTGAGGGGCGAATTTAGCAAGAGAAAAGTCCCCTTGCGTTCTAGCCGGTCTTTAGAGATTAAAGGGGCAACTGAACAGATCTCTTAGCAGGTACACCAATCAAGATGTCTCGCTATAGGTCAGATTCCAGACCACGTTAACAGCCTATTACTTTAGATCTGGGTCCCTGCAAGAGGAACAATAGTTGGATTCACAAATAACTTGTTCACTGTGTCTGTAGGTCCAACACCAGATTCACGAACAGCCTGTATACTGTAGGTCCGGTTCCCTGGAAAGGGAGCAGTTGGATACAAGAGTAGCAGTTTGCCTGTGATTATAAGTCCGACACCAGATGCATGAACAGCCTATTATGCTGTAGGTCTGGTTGCATTCACTAGAAGCAATCAGATGCACGAATAACATGGTTTATTTATACTTGCAACATACACAGATTTTTTAAGACTGCCAGTGACATATAATCTAAGCTGCAGAAATCATTACATAGCTCAAAATACAATTGTAATAATACAAGTAATTTCCTGGGGTACAACAAACTAACAAACAGACATACACTCAGCGTAGCTGAGGCACGAGTCTTACCAAAAGGCATCCCTTCTGGGAGGGGCGAGGAGGACAAACCTGTCAGTCTGTCCTTAGGATTTGGTGTCAAATTCTCATCCCACCAAAAGAGGTCTGAAATAGGCTAACATTTATACTTCCATTTTCTATTAATGTGTAAAGTGTGGGGATGTGACTGTAAGCAAATTGTTAAGTGGGCTCATAATTGCAGAAACATTCATTGATGGGCTTTTCAGCCTTGATATCTTCTTCCAGGAACAGGCAATTGTCTTTGCCAGACGCTTAACTGCTGTGATAAGCAAGAGAAAGGGAAGGCCAGGACCGCACCTGGTCTCACCCCACGTTCAGCGTTGGTACAACATGGACCATCAGATCTCCACCCCGCCTCAGTGTCTGCTTTAGACACTAGATGCTTATCAACAGTAATAAGTTTCAATGGTTTATGCTTTCTGCCTCCAACATTATGACAGGCTTCATTTCTCTTCTTGATCCCCAAGTGGCCCATTTGCACCTTTCTACAGTCTTGGTTTCCATTTCTCCACCCTGTGGTATTTGAATGCAGATAAATTTCTTTCGTAGTACCACTGAAAAGCAAACATATGTAAGCATGCTATTTAAAATAGAATTGCTACTCTGCCTTATACTGACAAAGGCAAGGAAATTTGAAGCAGGGGCTGTCTTCTTCCTTTCTAGGATACAGGTGCTGGTGTGGCATGCCAGAAACAGCTTCTGTGGCAAGGTGATGCTTTCAGGTCAGAAAAATATCCTTTAGAGGCTATGATGCAGCATCAGAGATAGCACCAGAGCCACAATCACAAACAAACATACAAACAAACCCCCAACACCAAAAAAACCACACAGTGAAAGGAAAATCAAATCCACTGAAACAGTTTCTTTTTAATCCAAAGTGCCTATAGACGCTAAATGTTTTCAGATGAACGGCTGAGTTGGCACTCAGCTCACATCACCCAGATCTTGTGCTTTTCTAGCAATAATCCTTATGTAATTACACATTTGACATGTGAAAACTGCCAATGTGGTTTGACACTGCTTAACAATGTGTAATCTTTCATGCTACAATTTGTAATTTTCTTAGCTGTATGAGAGACTATATGCTGTCAACTCTCTACAGTCTGGGTTCATTGGAACTGACAGGCTGCATATTTGTTAGCTTATTTTTGCTTACTCAACATAGAATGGTATATTGAATTCAGACTTTGATACGTGAACTTGAGAGCAATTTCTACAGTTAGAATACTGTTAATTCACTCTTGCTGTTGTAAATCTTCAGCATGGATGGACTGGGATTACTGTTGTATATGGAAGACAGCCTACTGGTCTCTGATTTTTCCATCAAAAGCAGATTACCATTTCCAATTTTAGATATCTCTTCTTCAGATGACTTCCTCATAAGTAATGAAGAAATGTTGTAAGCATTATAAAATAAAGGGAGCTTTGAACTGGAGACGATTTCAGCATGTCTAACTCAGTCTTAATCAAAGAATTATATATGGATATTTCCAAACTCAGAATCCACTTTGCTATGATTTGTACATGGAATTATGAATGAGAGTGAGATAACAGGCATTTGAAATATGAATTCAGTTTGCTTTAATCTTTTCCTCATGTATGGAAATGTAATCATCTGACTAAAATAGCAGCACAGACTCTAGAATTGTGGGAGGCTAAAACAGTTAAGTTCATACAACACAGTGTGATGGGTCCATTATGGAAATTGTTTTCAAAAGTTTACAGACAGCTCTCATACTTAAAAGACAAAAAAGCAATGCCTTAAGATCAAATGGATACACTGAACTTACATTAAGAGTCATTTGATGAAAGATAGTAGCTAGCATGCCTTACTGCTTACTGCTTAGTCCTATGGTGAGTCATTACAGCTCCCATCTTTCTGTACAAAATGTATTCTTGTGTTTTAACTTTTTCGAGGGGGTAAGTAAATAAACAGAAGAGACCATGTGACAATCCCAACATCGTATCTGTTCTGACCCATCATAATAATTCCATGAATACACTGAGTGTATAGCTTTTAGGCTGCACACCCTAATTACAGAACAGTTTGTTTTCCTGATGGCTTCTAAAGGCTTTTGTGAAACATCCTCTTACACTAGGTTTTTGTTTCTACTCCTACGAGTATCTGTGAAACACTCCTTTTATATACTCATTTTATATACTTTATTTTTCAGTATCTTGAGTATTGCATAGGTAGTTCAGCTGCTTGTTCATGAGGCTGACAAATAACGGTGAATAACATGGCTAGGTAACAAGTAGGTAATGCAGATGTTGTTTGATATATGCATGTAACTGTTGTACAAATTGAAAAGTTCTCTGCTAATCCATCCAGGTTCAAAGATTGTTTTCACATAAAAACTAAGCCTCTTATGTTGTAATGAGTAAAAGACTGGTTGGAAAAGTGTCAAATAATTTGTGAAGTTTTCCTGGAAATAAGAGGATCTAAGTGAAGAAGAAAACTAAATTAAGAAAATTAAGTTAGAGCTCCAAGTTTCAAAAAAGTTCAAGAGTTGTCCATTTTTTTTAAACTTTACTTTCTATTTAATTTTCTACTACATACTACTGTTCATTCTCTTCTCATATTCCATTGTTTTCAGAAGGTTAAAAGAAAAAAGAAATGAGTATTTCATTTTCAAATAGCATTTAAGCTATTCCTTTGGGAATATATTTCAGGATGGGATCTGAGTTCTTGGATCATTTTTTTCACTGTGTATTGTTTTTGCCTTACTACTTTGTGTTTTCTGTATCCTTTACACTTTATGTGAGCATTGAAATCTTCCTCTAATAGTATATTATGAATTTTTCCACCAATTAGTTGTATGAATGAACTATTGCACTTTCATTCCAAGTTTATTGAAATTAAAGGATTTTTTTTTTTTTTTTTATCAGTCTTGGATACAGTGATTACAGTGTGAACTCTCCCATGATCAAACATTTACAAGCTAAGTCTTGACTATTTCCTTATATTGAAGAAAGGTTAATGTAGCAATTAATATCGTAGCACACACAAGGCCACTTGGGTTATGTTATTAGTTGTATCAGATATTTAACCTTTCTCCCAAGCCCTTCAATCTGGAGAAATAACGCTTTGGTACAAATTATAATGCTAAATTACTTTATTGTCATGTCCCCGCTGAGATGCCATCATCCTTCTTACAGCCCTGGCATCTCTGTATTTGAAAAGCAATGGTTCAATAAAAATAATTAGAGAGGTGGAGGATGATTGAGTGACATCTATACTATATGTACCCACATGCACACATCATTTCCTGGCTCTTGGAGCAGTGGAGGAAAATGGTAATGTTCGAACAGTATGTCGCTATGGCTGGCTGGTTCTTTGCCAAAAACGGATCTAATTGCATGGATTTCAAACATGCTGCCACTTTTGGGTTGGAAATAAAGCCCTAAAAATCAATAATTGGGCTTCAATATTAAGTTGTGTACAGTAATTTCATTGTGGTTTTATTAGATCAGTAAAATACCCACTGTGGGACAGTATCACAAGGAACTAATTCATGTACCAAGCTTAAAGTCTAATATATGCCTAAGAGTTTAGAGAAAGGGATTTGAAAGAGGCGAAGGAGCTATATAGAGGTTTTAGTGTTTAAAAGAGTTTTCTAATGAGAAAAGAGTAACAAGAAACTGAAGTCTAATAAAGCAGATATTGTAAGATTTGAAGTTTCAGATTACCTTCATTTGCTTTGTAAATTGCTAAGGAAACAAGCTCCTGGGACAAATTCTCTGCTATGCTCCTTGTCAGTCTGTGTCTCTTTCCTTCCATCCGTACTGAACATATAGAACTGAACAATTAATGACATTTAGAATTCTTAAGCTTATTTCACTTAAATTTGAACCACCATTTGATTAAAACATCTGTGATTGTGTTTGTTTTAAACGTTGTCGTATGTCTGCCACCTTTACTCATGCTGAGTAAAGTCTGCCGGTAATTTGTGAGGTTTTGAACAAGTGAATCTTTGTGGTGCTCTCTCTTCAGCCGTTCAGATTCTGATCTCGTTTTTGTTTGTGTGCAATCTACTGAGCGACTTTCCCCTACAGACATAGGATTTGAAATCATCCTGATGTTTGATATTATACTGTGCTTGGAAATCAGAATCTAAGCCTCAATCAGGAAATGAAACTCTTAACCAGAGGTTGTTTCCACAGACCATAGTTCTTTCAGAATAATAATCATGTTGGTCAAAGATGTGCCAGAGTCAGTTGTGTCACTGGCATAGCTGGTTTGGCATAAGTCCCTGTTGTACTCGCAGCTATGCCAGCGACACAGTAGTTTCCTTACTGTGTGAGAGAAGGGGGAGGTTATTCATATTACTACAAATTGAAGCTTTACCTTGTAACACATCAAAATGCAGTTGTATGTTGCTTCTGAAAGAAGTAGTCCTGTAGCAATAAACCACTTTAAACCAAAAAGAAGCCTTAAAGAACACATTGCTACTAATAATTACGGGATGAAATAGATGACATATCAGGACTCTCAATGCGATAGCAATGATAACACCCAACATTAAACATGAGAACCAAGCAGAAGGAAGCAGTGTGAGTAACACTGGATTTGGTTTATGTTCATCTATCAAAAGAGTTAGTCAAAACCAAAAGAAATGTAATCTAAATTCTGAGAATTATTTGAAAAGTGGCAGAAGAGTCTGCGAAGAATATTTGTGAACAGTTTCATGATCCTGATGTATTTCATCACAAACATTTAACGCTTCACAAAGTTGACTTTAAAATGACATAAGATTAATTACTGATTTTCCACTAAATTTCCCTTGGTACTTTTTCTATTACTTTTGTGTTCATGATCAACAGATACAAAAAGACCAAATTCTGGACACAGTGAAGTGCAAAATTGAGGCCTGAATTACGTGACCACAGTGTGACAGATGGGGGAGTCTTGAACTCCAGAACAACATAGGTACCATTGCTTTGATGAAAACCATGATATGATGAAATTGTTCACATTCTGTGTAGTCACATATCTCAATGTTTCTATACTATGAACTTCCTATAATAATTGTGCATACAGGAAACTAAATAATTGAAGATAAACATGCAAATAGCTGTGAAAGCACTATCAGCACATTCCAGATACAGTCTTTGATATTCACAATTTGTTTTCGGTGTCTTTCTCTTTGCTACAAAAATCCACAGGGCTTACTTTTGTCTGTGCCAGATGCCTCTGAGAGGAGGTAGGTGCCAAATTGCTCACCATGCAGTAGAAATGGCAACTGAAAGTGATTATACCCAACATATGGTCCAAAGGCAGACATCTGCTAACAGAGATTAGAGATACTATGACAAATTCTCACATGTTCTAATGAGCCAAATAATCTTGAACATAAGTCCATTAGAACAAATGAGAGTAGCCATCAATGGATTTTGCATCAGACCTGTCTCCTCCTGCCTCTCTCCCTACACTTCTATGCTTCGCCAGCTTGAGTGTGCTGTGCTATCATGGGAGATGTGGGTGTATTTGCCAGAAATGTTTCATAAAGCCATTTTAATCCCTTACAAAGTAGTAAGAACAGCACTTCACCGAAAAGGTGAACCCACGAGTTTTAGTGGAATGCAGTAAGACCTTAAGATAGTCATCTGAAGATTTTAAGCAGTATACAGGGAGGACAAAGGCAAATCCATTGTTTCTCATGTCTGGAGATGGCATGTGTTCTTTGTCCCTGTTCAGTTTCATCATTGGAGAAGCAGCACTCCTCCACATAGATTAGCAATGTGGTTCCCTTAATTGTTAAGGGAGAAATTAAGTTTACTTTCAGTTATAGACTTGAGGATTCAGGGCCATGGGTTCTGGAGTTAAATACCTTCATGACAGATGTATATCACAGGGATGGCAAAACAGGGGTGCTGGCACAAGGAACAGCTTGAAGTGGAATAAGGGAAGGGTGGGGGCTGGTCACTGAGGAGCTCTCCACTGACAGGTAGATCTGAAAGTGAATGCCAGGGAAAGGGAAGTAGCTTTAAAAGTTCTGTGTGCACCTTGGGGGCCACACGTTGTAAGCTAAGGGCAAGAGTAGTAGTAGCTGGAGATGGGGAGGCGTGAGGTGCTGGCAGAGGGAAAGGTGAAAACAAAACCATAAAATTTGTAAGGTGAGAGTGGCAGTAGTGATGAAGCAAGGTAGTCTTGATTGTAATCATCACACTGAATGAAACTAGTAAAAGTGGGTAAAATTGGAGCAAGGAAGTTTAGTAAGTCTGCTTAGTAGTGCTTGCTGAGCAGTCAAAATGTAGCTGTGACATAATCTCACTCTGAAACAGATATCTACTCTTGAAACCCTCACCAAAATCAGGAATAAACTTGAAGCAGAAAGAAGCTGTGCAACTGTGGTATTAACAGTACTTTGGAGAAGGAAGACTATGGAGGAAGGATCATCTTCTACACTCTTTCTTTTCAAGTAGAAGATTACTTTTCCACCAGAATATTTTGACATTAAGATACTTAATGCTTTTTTTCAAGTACTTTAAAAGAACAAATCAGTTGGTTAATAAAACCTGTGCACCATGCTGAGGCATGAGGGACTGTATTAAAACATCAAGTGTTTGTGAAAATGTGTGATATATATACAAATCCATGAAGTGTACATATATTAATCTATATTGTGCTACACATGCAAACTAAATGTGTATTTCTATGTATCTATCTATCTATCTCTAGACATACATACATCTAACTAGAGATACAGATATGGATGTATGTGTATAACTGAAATATATACAGCCTTATTAGGCTTTGCCCTGTCTTAGGGAGAATATTCTGAAGTGTCCACAGGTGTGTGTTAGAATTCAGGTCCTCTCCCGCTCCATGAGAAAGGAACCTCCATTACGCAAGCTGTTTTTGCTTAGTCTCTGGAGTGTTACTCGATACATTTGCAATATAGTTTGTAAAGTATGATGGAAAAGTTCCAGTAAAGAGGTGCAACATTAAACATAAGATTATTAACAACATTCCTTTTGGCTAGGCAGGTAGAAGGTGTATGTGCTTTCTAACTTCTCAGGCATTTAAAATAACCTATCTATAAAGTTTTAAGTAATTTAAAGTTACGACTTAAGAGAGATGGGGGTAAATCCCTGATTTTTAAATCAGTTTTCTACATACTACTTTTTGGTCTCATAACCTAATAAGGAGGTTAAGGATCACAAACTTTATTCAAAGTAAGATGTTTTAAATACCTGATGTTTAAATGAATTTGGAAGCTATGCAAAGAAGTTACTTAATCCATCTACCATCTAACATAAAATTACAGATGCCTAAGTAAGGGTTAAAATTTTGCTAATTGACTTATAGAAGATACACAGTTTTTCTCATAACTGCAAAAATCAATGCACAAGATTGTTCAGATATCAACATTTCAGAACTTGACATGTCATGTTTTGTCTTCTGATTGAAGATTATTGTCATGCCATCTGGTCTGGAGATGACATTTTGTTATGTTCCTCATGTAAAGCAGTAGAACAATGGAATAAAGACTTCTCTGGAGTCAGAATCACCTATCCTAATTTCAAGTTGCCAAGCATCTGGGTGTATGCCAACTATTTGATTTTTTTTTTTTCCAAATGAAACAATGAAAGTGGACACTTCTGCTTGGCAAACACTTAAGCAGTTTGTGCTCATGCTTGACTCCCTATAGAAAATTAAAAGGTAATTTTCCTTGGTATGCTTGTTCAGATGCCTGCTGGGTTCTGATTGGATACTCAAGCCAGGGGTTAAACTGAGGTGAGAGTCTTTAATCAACAATTTGCCTGCATTTGTGTGTTCTGACAGATTGTATAAAGGAGGATCTTCAAGATATTTCAGTGTGCAAAACCTCTTTGCATTTTTTTTCTTATTTCTGTTCAAGCTTAAAAACAAACAACACAGTGAAATGTTTTGGGTTCTCTTTAATACCTTAAATGAGAAAAGCTGAGTGGATGGGAGCTGTCCTCAATATACATCCAGAATTAGAGCTGGGGTGTAGTGGTTTCATTTAGGTGAACATAACATGTATATTCTGCTGAAATTTCCTTGTTTCCTTCATCCATCTGCAAGAGGAATGAAGGAATGAAGGAAAAAACCTTGGTAAACAAATTAAAAACTTATCATATATGCAGTATCATAATGAATGTATCTGTACCATCTCCCTGCAAGTATATGAATTGCAATAGTATGTGGTGATAAACAAGGGAATTACACATCCTTTGGGTAGGTAGTCATTTGTTATTGCAACTGACTTACTTTTGAACCATTTGAAGACATTTCTACTTGTAAATAGTTCTCCTAAAATGTATCCATGAGTCAATGCTTTAAATTAGTCCTTAATGGAAAAATGAATGAAGCATTAGATAATTCTTTCCTCCCCTTCATGCAAATGAATGTAATAAGTGCTGTCTTTCAGCCTTTCTTTTTCTGTTTACTTTAAGCTTCTAATTAGTTGCAGCGATCAGAATTGTATTCTTTTGACTGTAATAAACAGAATTCCAATAAGGAAGACTGAAGATGTCCTAAAAATAAAGAGTGCTCTAGTATAGAGCGTATAGAGTTGTCAAGCAATTTCCAATGGGATTCTTGAAGCACTTCAGTTGTTTTATATGATTCTGTGGCTGACATAAGGAAATAGCGTAGTTTTGGTGCTGTAATTGTCAAAGGTAGGACAGAAGAGTTACTTGAGTAGAGCCTGTGCAATAAAGAGGAGGCTTTTAAAAGTACATTGTGATAGAGAATACTTGTAATTGCATAAACTGTTAAAAATAAATCTTTTTAATGTGTTATAAAGCAAACTACATGTGTGAGTAAAAAGTTATAGCTTTATCACTTCAGAAATCTTGTCTCATTTAGATTGCCAATGTGGTCAAATACTATATTTAGATGATCTCTATTTTAAGAAAGAAAATGACTGATTTGGGAATTCTACTCTGCTCTCCTGCTGAGCTTGAGTACAGAGAAAATGCACTCTCCACCAAAACAGTTAATGGAGTACTTCACGAACTTTGCAGAAGCTGGTGAACCACGGGCATGGAATAATTACTGTTTACATGTTCAAGAACATATCTTGCTTTTCAGTCTTAGTAAGGCTTGATTTCTACTGCACTTTTGCAATATGTTTAAAGCAATTGCTAGTAACAGTGTGGCTCTGCAGAGATTGTCAACAGTGAAGTCCTCAGCATGCGTTTAGAGATTGCTATGCTGTGATATTATGGATACATATATCAAAGTATTCATGGAAAAAAGCCACAGAAGTTATTTAATAGATTTGTATCTAGTAAGACTTCTATAAGAAGTCCTATAGTTAGTTATTTCTAGCAAAAGTGTTCTGCTTGATTTCTCAAAAATTCCATTTTCCCTACAGGTTTTATTCATTCAGAGCATTTCTTCTTCTCACTAATAGTCATATTGTGACCTATTTCTTTTGTATAATCATCACAAGCATGACAAAAGTTGAACGAGTTTGCTTGATCAGTTCAATTCTTTGCAATCTTTTTCCAGATTTGTGTTCATATCAACTGGTATCTGGAAAGAAAAGTGGGAAACCAAGCTTTGCTTTATTGACACCTGTGAGATCTAGAAATAGGTCAAAGTTGAGCTCTTAGCAGCTATGTAGTCCTTTAACTGACTTTTTGCCGTGAATTTCAGCTGAATGCTTTTAGTGCTTGGCAGTTTCATGCTGTTGATAAGGTGCAGGTTTAAGTGTTATGCTTTGTAACTCTAAGATATGATAGGCTACTTTCAATCTATTGGTTTACTGATCTCAAGAAGTGGCATTCCTAAAGCTGAAACAAGAATGCTTGGATGGAGAGTCTGCTGAGTATAACTGGATCTTCCCATTTTGTGATGTCTATTTTCCTTCTGACTTCTGAAATGAATCACACTCTGCACCTTGGAATGGTCATGAACTAAGCAGTCGTATAGCTGAAGTAACTGCATACACAGTCACTCTGATGGACTTAAAACATGCAGAAAGATGCTAATATAACTATACTGAATAGTTTATGTTGAATATTTGGAAATTATATTTTTCAGTCCTAAAACTACAGATAAATTCAAGAGGATTTATAAAAAATATACTGAATATGTTATATAAATTACAGCAACTCTGCAGTTATTGGGGATTTAGAAATACCCAGTGTGGTGTTATAGCTCCCAAGTTCTAATATTCCTTCTGTGAATCATCTTTTATATCATTTCCCAGTAAGCAAGTTTATTTACAGCTCAATGGATTTCGAAGGCAATGTGATGTATTGCACAAACTGCAAGTGCAAGGCAAAAAAATGTAGCCCTTAAAATGACACTGTGTATGTTGAAGTCATTGTATGTGCACAATTTCCCATGTGCATTATAGTTCTTTAAACTAGCACTCTAAAATATACATTGATAGTTGTGACGTGTATGTTCAGATATATTTGGTATTTGCTATGGAAAATGCTAAGAGTTTGACAAACCTCCATTGACACTGCAGATACTAGGAAAATAGTCCTCAATAGATAACAAAAGGTTTGGGCTGAGCCAGACTATGATGGTGACAGGCATTGGAACTGAGCTTACACACTTTGGTTGCTGTAATGAACGGTGTGATTGAATTTGCCTTCTTCCTACCTCCTCTACTCCGATACAGCTGCTGCAGCACTGAATGAAAGACTGAATTGAAGATCTGCTCCCACCACAAAACTACTTTTTTGTGGCTAAAATGACACTCAGGTAACTAGGGACGCTTGCAAACTATATAAGGCTTAAATCCCACCTCCATTTTGAGTTTGGGCAACTGAAGCACCAAGAGAATAGAAGATAGCAGTTTCAATTCACATACATGGCTTACAGTCAGTTTGACAGTCGCAAAAACTGTTGGTCATTTGTGTTGGAGACAAATGGCATTAGCATATCTACAATAAAGCCCTAACTTCACTGAAGCTACTGGGAACTTCTCTATTGGGTGAAGTGATTTCACCAATGAAATTTACCAAAGGCATATGAGGAATGAGCGGCACAGGTCAAGTCATCTGCTAATTTCTAAATCACTTTTCAAAACTTAAAGCCTATGTACAGTATAAATTTACTGCTGGTATTTATATTTAGGAGATATTCTGGAAGGTATACATGAGCTTGCATTCCTGCCTGTGCCATTCATACAGTGCTTCTCCAGAGTCATTTCCACAGGGTAGTGGCTGTAGCTTGACTCAGAAAATCCCTCTCTACCTTAGCAGGTGTACCTGTTTCAGCTACTCATTTGTGAGTCAATTCACTGTGCACTAACACCCCATGGGAATTGGTAGATGAAATATAGTCAGTCTTCCAATCGCCCAACCAGTCAACTCCTGTTTTTGTGTTTTCTGCTCCTTTTCCATACTTTTGCTCATGTCTCACAGTGTTAGCTTGTTAACTCTTTGTTGCACCGTAGGCTACTGGGGTATCCTGCTGTGTCTTGCCAACCGTTGCCTCCTCATCTAACAAGACAGTTTTCAGCTCCCACTGTACAGGTAGGCAACAGGGAAGGGCTGGAGCTAATGTCTGGAAGAAACACTGCAACAGGTGGGCAAGGGGAAATGCAATTTCCAGCCAACTTGTGTGACTGCTTATGGAATTAAAATGCAACCAAACACCTCAAGCATTTATGTAGAAGAACAAGGTACACAAAATAGGTGTGTAGAAACAGCCCTGCTCCATAGCCTAACGTACATATTTTGATAAATTTATTACCATTACTCTAATCACTGAACCTGACACCCTAAATAAATGTACTGCTATGGATGACTCTTCTTTCCCAGGTATGAGGAGGGTGAGTAAGTCTTCAAATAAGTCCAAAGAGGCAGTTGAGGTTGTGGCATTTATGCTCACTGCATAAAAACCATTGAAGCATCTATTCTATGAGTTATAATTTAAAAACATACCTATAAAAAGAAAACTGTGGCTTTGTCTACCTGTGAATTACGTGGCCATCTTGACTGGGCTAATGTCTTCCAGCATTAAAATGAAAGACTTCAGTTCAGTCTTGATAAAGGTATTTTCAGGAACACTGATTTTATAATTGGGCATGGAAAGACTAGTAATTTTTGAGAAGTCTCTTACCTGTTTGCTTTTTTTTTGTTTCATTTTGTCTTTTGTTTGTTTGGGTTCTCTTCACAGAGACTTTCAAATACTTTCTGCAGAGGATCTCCTAATGGTAATTATTGAAACCACTTTGATTTGGTCCTTTCTTTCCTGTCACCGCTATCACAGAGGGAGGTGAGAGGTGGAAGAGAAGAGCATGGCTGTTGGTTAGTCAACTGACACTTGAGCATCTTATCAGTGGCTGTCCAGCTCCTTTGGAAAAATCCTTCTGGCTGTTGAATCTGTCACGTGAGTTGACAGAGAAAACTTTACTGGTCCACCTACATTTTCGCTAATCTTTTTGCTGATCCTTCCATTCACAGACATGTCATGGTTGACAAGCTCTTATAATCCTTCACTCACATCAATAATGGTGACCACCACGCTTTTTTTCCACTCTAGGACCTTCAGAAGCTGTATCATTGATGGGTTATCCAGCTTGACAGGTATTATGGAACATCAGCTAGCAAAGGAAAGATCTGATAGGAGTTTTGAGTTAGCCACACAAAAAAGGCTTGTGCTCTAAAAAATAATAACAAAAAAAGTGAGAAATATGGAGATGACAGCATCTCTTTATCATGTGATTAAGCTTCCTACTAATTTTTGATGCAGATTTGGACTGGGAATTTATGGTTCCATGTGAAAGGCTGGCATACCAAAGTTATAAAGGTTACAAATTGTGGCCTTATTATGAAGAAGTGAAGTAGAGAGAATTTAATTTCTTGGATACACACACACGCACACAAGATACTGAACTTCTCAACAGAGGAGCCTGAGGGTACAGCTACAGGACAGCAGGAACAAGAACAAAATCTCCAGCAGAAGCAGAATGGGAGACACACACCAGCAGTGCTGCAGGGAAATTGACACTGAGGAGCTGCTGCAGGCATGGAAACATCACAATGCACAGAACGCATGGATATTAAAAGCTCAGGAAATTCTTGTAAAAGAAGCAGGCTGAGAACTCTTGCCTTTCAAGGATGATGCTAGCAGGTTGCAGAACTGATCAGCTGTCGATGCCAACTCACTGCTCTAATCTGACTTCTAACGAGGTCTTTGCAAGATCAGGTGATGAGGATGTTACTGTGTGCAGAATAAAGTATAGCTTTGAGAAGCTTCAGGCATGCTTTCATTGTCTCTTGCAACAGAGATGCCTTTTCAAATGTGTCATGATGAATCCTACCACACTACTTCTCCATTCTGTTACTGTAACTTGCAGACCAGTCCAGTCATGTATTTGCTAGGAATTCACTGGACTTGGCAGCTCAGGGAACTGTCAGTTATGGACAAGAAGACATAGAAAGAGAGGGAAGAAATGAGGGAATTCCTGGAAGGCAAATGGTATTGTTATTGAGGTAGCTTGTTTGAAGGGTTGGTTTGGGGGTTGGTTTTAATTCTTTAAAGATGCATTGAGATTTGCACTCTTATTTTCCAGGTGTCAACCTGGACAAAAATTTGTTAAAGGTACAGTTTTACTAGCAGTCAGGGAGTCTGGCTGCACCACCATGAAGTTTTCTGCTGTTCTTTTTGTAGATTTGCTAAAGTTCTGTGTTTAATCACTTGATTTGTTACAACAGAGCAAACACCCAGAGCTGTACCTAGACATTTTATTGAAGTATAACAAAACTGAAAGCAGCCTGTGGAAGCCAATAAAATGACACCTGTTTGCTAACCCTAAACTAGCAAGAAATGAGAGTTAAAATTAATTATTAACTTGTTAAGTAAACTCTTACCCAGTTCTACCTACAAAAGCAATAAGGCCCAAGATGGGCAACAGGAATTAGCTGTTCCCTCACCATAGAAATAATCTTTAAAAGAAGTATCATTCTAAAAATCTGTACTCTGGTACTATCATAACATGATCCATACTACTTAACAATCTCGAGCCGGGTGAAAGCCGTTCTGTATTAGCACTTAATTACTCATCAGATTCTTAAAGATTTATTTATTTGTGATTTCTGTCTCCAACTGCTTAGGAAGACACTTAAAATTTTTATGATATGACTAATAGATCGTTGTCTGTGCAGGCTCTACTCTTTACAGAATTGCTTACTTTTAGCATGAAGGTGTTACGGGAGGTGCCACAATCCAGCTGTACATTATTGGCAACGTTTAGCATCCAGGTGGTGGTAATGGTAGCAGCACCTTGCCTCCAACTTTCTAAATGTACACACCTCTACCATTCTGCAACCACCAGGCATGTAAATAGAGGTTGTGTCTGATTCCATGTTGTCTGCATTTATCTTCATGAACTGGGGTAGAGAAGGGCTTGAAGAAATCCGGGATAAGATGATGGAGCTGGGAAAGGGGTTAACTATGCTTTGCCTGTATCTCCTGGTACCTTTAGTTAATAGCACCAGCAATGGTTACTCCCTTTACGTTCTTCACTTTTTAAGCAGTACAAATATCCTCAAGTTCTTGCCAATCTGCAGCTTGTCTATGTGTTTGAGACATATGAGAAAATTGCTGTCTTCTTGTCATGCGATGTCTGTCGCTCAGCCTCCCTCAGCTTGGAATCACTATGTCTGCTTAATGTAGCAAATTAATTCAGCCACTTTGTCCTCATCTTCTGTTGCATTCCCTTCAATGGAAAAAGGCTAAAAATCTTAAATGCTGGTAACTGTTGGCAACTTTTCTTTTACGTCCCATGCCTGAATTGGATTCCCTGCCATATTTAGTAAGATTTGTCTCATATTTTCTCTTCCATATGTGGTAAAGAAGGGAAAAAAATATGAAAATATGGATACTATATATATTTATTTATCCTTTAAAAAATTGAATGCATTATGTATTAGTGCATAAATGGCACAATAAACTTATTTCATGTCTAGTAGACACAGTATAAGAAATGGTATGATGAAATTCCTCTCATAAACTAATTCAATACTTCTGCTTCCTGAAAGAATCAGTATTGTGTCTCAAAGTAAAGTTTAATCTTCATAACATTTTTTAGTATGTCGAATCATACTTTAGATTGCTGAAAGTTATTTTCATATTTGGGAATTCTTGTGACATGGACAGAAAGTACAGAGACAACTAACTTCACTATACTAAACCACTATGCTTTGATAACATTTGTGCATCTCCAGGAGGTCAAAATTGAATGCAGTAGGGAAGATGGAGTATTATAACCATTTTGAGGAAACTGAAGTGAGTCATTCCTTCATATTATTTTAAAACATCTAATGAGATTTCCCTATTTTCTCAAGATTGTGTAAAAGTAGAAAAGTACTATTATTTATGAAGGACTTGGCTTTTTTCTGAGTGAGTGAAGTTTACTAACATTATTTGGGAAAGATGTGCTTTCATATATCTATTAAAATAATATACCTCTGGTATTGCTGTCTCATATTACAGCTATTTTAGATTTACTTACTTGGTAAAAGATATACCTATAGTGTCTGCTTAAAAACAGAGTAATGAATTATATCAAATATATGCACACAATTCCAAACAAGCCTATCTTCAAATGCTTACTTTGGAGTCAGGAACCGAAATAATCCACTGAAGTACATCATAGTAGGTTTTTTAGTGCCTTGGCTGTGTTGCAGCTTACCTATGAAGGGGCCAAAAGGACTGTATTCAACCTGTATGGCTAAGGGCTGGCTTAAAGGCTTAAAGGTGAATGAAGACACATACTCTTGAAGTGCAGTTCTGTGAGTATGAAGATGCATGTCAGAGCATAACCTAAAGTCAAAGAACCTGCCGTGTTTCAATTTGGTCTGAATCTCTTAATCCTACATCCAGTCTGCTGATGCATACAGGAATATGAGTGAGTTCAGGGTATGGGAGCTATGAAACAGAGGATAGCTTGAGCAGCAGTTTGGTTTGTATTTTGTTGCACCTTGTCAACAATTACCTCAGTTACACTGAAGTAACATTTATATTGGTTATGCTGGTATAATATTGGTAATATTCCAATATTTGTGTACTAATTAAGCTAACTTATGTATCTCTACTTGTAGTATTTCTAGCTCTTGTGATCTCAAAAGTTCTCCCTAGCTGAATTGATTTGCTCTGAATTTTGTGGTGGTGGAATATTTTTCTAAGTACAGTATTGGGAAGAGTAAGAAAAATTTAAATATTTCGATAGCTTTTTGCTTTGGAGTCTTGTATGTGTAACACATCTGTCCTTCATTGATTTTCATCACCTGTTTGAGAAACACGTTCATATTTGGGTTTTGTTAAAATACAGTGGTTTGACTTTGGAGTAGGAAAATAGTAATGTTTACTATGGAAAATATTTTCTTGTGGGAATAATGCGTATAAGGATTTCACAATGTTTTCATTGTCTGAAAATCTAGTACAATACCACGTTCAGACAATATTTTCTATGTAATTCCATGTTAAAATACCCCAGCACTGTAAAAAACTCCCCAGTTGGGAGGAAAATAGGGTGTTGCATAACAAAATTAGATTCATATACAAATTTTCTTAAAAAGGTATGGAAGTTCAGATCTACCTTTGGTTTAGGTGGATGCCAGGCAAAACATTGCATCATGTGTGAAGAAACCACTTGAACCAATTAGTAAACCAGGACTTTGTTGCTAATCAGTTTGACGTAAAAAAACCTGACTTAATATGAGTCAGAGCAGAATATATTTGTCTTTGTTTACACAGTGGCCTAGAGTTCTGTATTTTTACTGTACAAAGGGTGTGGGGGGGTGTTAATGCAAAGAACAACATTTCTGCCCTGGAAACTCCAAGAGCAATGTTGTTGAAGAGTATTATCTATTGTACCAATTGCTCTCAGTAGTTTCTGATTTCCTTCTTTTGCTTCAGGCTATCAAGAAAAGGTGGTGTTATCATAGATGCAGATTTACTGGTGGGAATTGGGCACTTGTCTTTCTTTTAGTATTACCCTTTATGTCTTCTAACTTTTTTATGACTGGAGGTATTACTAGGTACCCAACAGGAATGTAACCATTTGCAGAGGACATCTAAGTAATGCAGAATTTTGCATATTGGTTGTTCATCACATGTGCAAAGAATTGGCTTTGTTTGGACTTTTTTTTTGTTAAATGCGCAAGCTGGCTACCTATGCCATTCAGTAGTCACCCATCCCTGTATTTTTTCTAATTCATGTATTTTCCTTGGCTGCCTGGGATTTTCTAGGTAGAAATGCATGCAAGATATAGTCTAAGCTTCTATGGCCCTTGACACAGCCCTTCTCTTCCCCTCTGCCACTCAAACACGAACCGCACTCTCCCCTGTCATTGACACAGACTGACTATCAGCAGGAAGTAAGAATGATCCCCTCAGCTTTTGCAGGCTGTCTGTACCCCAAATGCACGCTTCTTCCTCCACCACCACCATCTTGTAGCATATGCTCTTTTTCTTCCTCAGTGTTTCTTGATGTGGTCACCCCCTTAAGGGCCCCCGGTGCCAAATACTGCAGCTGTTTGAAATGATCTTTTGGACACATGGGAAACCCAAGAGTGTTAAGGATTGGTTTTAAATTTGGCAAACAAATCAAAAGCGTATCTGCAAATGCCCCAGAACTGCACATTGTCCCATGAGCTATAAAAATCAGTACCTAAGTGACAAGGAAATACACACAAAATCAGGGCTTTTTTTCTATATTCTTCGTTGTTGCTGTCCATTTTGATGCCTCTGAACCGTAACAGGACTACATAAATTGATTGTATATAAATATTATTTAGTTTCTGTAGAAACAGATCTTGTGAATCAGCATGGAGCAGAAGATCAAAAATTTAGCCTTGCTATAGCTCTGTTGTGCCACTCTCATGATCCCTAGAGCTTGGAAGAGTTCATTGAAGCAAATGCAGTTTAGTGTAGTGGGTCTCCTCCAACTCTGACAAAGACTTAATCTCTGGTTGGCCTAGGGTAAAGGGAAATGACCCCAATGTGTAAAGCCGAGTTAAGATGGAGTGTAACCAACGCCTTACCCACTCCATATGAAATTTATTTTTGCGGAGCAATCTTCAAATGCTAAAGAGTAATCAGAATGATGTGTTGTACTGAAGTGCTCTTGCAGGGCACTGTGTAGCAATAGGATCCAATCTGTGACAAAAATTATGCTCTGACTATTGTCCCTAAATACTTAAGCAGTTACGTTAAGATATATTTTAGAAGCTAGGTTGTTCGGCTTTAAAACTGGCAGAGGAATTTGTGTGGCTGTTTCCATGGTTTACAGAAACACATCCTATAAATAGGTTTTCCTACTGCAAAAGCCTATGACAATTAATTTTTCCAATTAAGCCTCAATAACATGGACTCCATGACAATTTGCATTTGTGCATTATGCATGGCAATTACGCATAGTAATTTCATGGACTATAATAGTCCTGAGCCTACCCTGAGATCAAAGTTGTGTCCTTATTCTTCCTCTGTGTTTATTGGCAGCTTTTGATTCTATCAATCAATCACGCTGAGGCAATGTCAGCTCTGAAGAGGCACTGCTGGGTTACCATGAGTATTATTTTGGCATGTTTGGAGTAGTCTCAGACACAGCTCTCCAATAGTTGTTCTGGCTGATCTTTTTTTTCTTCTCATAGCTCTTCAGGGTTCCATCACCAGACCTTATTAGTCTTTTGTTGTTTTTTAAATGCTAGTATCTAGGTTACAGTAGCCTTTTAAAATATTAGATGTACGATGCGGATGACAAGACTTCCTTTCTGAGCTGTCCCTTCCAAACTTGATTTGGTTCCTGCAGTTTCTGAGCTATCCTGAAGATTTGTTTCTGAATTTGGGCCAAAACCTGTACAATATTTTGCTTTAGTGAGTTTTCTGACAAAACATAAGCTTTATATGTGGAACCCGCTATCATGATGGACTAGTTCTTTCTTCGCAGTTCCTTTGAGGATAATTTTTCCATTTCCTGTCACTACAGATTGCACTCTTGGAGGCAGTTTTAAATCAGTAATGTCTTTGATGTTTTTCTTTTACCATGCCAGGAACATTCCCAGAGTGACACTGATGCTCTCCCAGGCTGTCCAAATGTGTATTCATGGCAGGCTTCTGCTAAGCTGCTGTAACACCCTCCTGCTCTGTTTGCTAGCTTGCCAGATGTGAATAAGCTCCAGTTAATTGAAAATACCAGATTTTGAATAGGTTGCAGTTAATTCAAAATGCTATGGACAGATTGTATACGTGGCTAAACATTATGTTACTAAATTTTAACCATTGCATCACTCTTCTGTGAAAACCAAATGACAGAAACATTTCTCAGATGTTTTGAACTTATTCTTCTCAGGCTTCCAGTGCCCTTAAAGAAAAATATTCTGTGGATTTTTCTGAAGCAAGCTGAATGCATATGACTTAACTGGAGGTCAGGTAGAGTAAATGCACTAGTTGTTTTTAAATGACAGCTGAAAATGAGGTGTTAACATCCCGAATTGTTTTCTGTCACTGCTGTGGAGTTGCATACCTACAGATGGAAGAAATTAATTTTCTCCCTGTCACTATAAGAGCTTTTCTTTTGCTTGTGCCCTCCTGCAAGTTAAGCTGGAATTTAGACTTTTTGCTCAGTGGAAGTTTTGTAGTTATGGCAAAAACAACCCAGAAAAATATTTAGTTTTGTCATCACCGCTTGTACGTCTCATACTTCGCAGCATTTCTATTCCATCCATTTAGATGAGTGAGGCTGTTTGTGAAAACCAGGTACACATTCTCCCAGGTATCCTAGTCCCCTGAGTAACGCCATTACTCAGGGTTGTCAGAACAACTGGTTATAGAAAGAAAGAAATCTTCAGGTCAGCACTAAGGAGCAAAAAAGAGTTCTCATTCATCTTAAGCTACAGCTGCTGGATGTGGCACCTCTGTAATTCAGATATGGCATTTTCCCCCCAAGATACCAAGAACCATAACATCTTTGTTATGGAAAATGATTTTTTAATTTTTTTTTTGCCATCTAGGTATTAATTGTGGATGACCATCTCCCTGGGACCTGCCAATATGTTTTCTTTCCTCTCCTGAGAGAGATTTGATGGGATGGCAGTACTGGCTTCGTGATCTGTTGTAGAGAACCAGGCAGTAGGGGTGTTTTCACTATTTATATTTCATTCTATTTCTTTGTAACAGTTTCCTTGTCTATGTGACCATCAGTCCAGTAGCATAACTCTTAAACTGTGCATTCATTCTAGCTAGCTAACGTTTAAAAAGAAGAGACAGAGATTATAAAAAGAAAGCAACAACTTTTGGGACAGAAAGGACACCTTCTGGGTAAGAAACCTGAAGAGTATTCAAATGAGCCAACAGGTTTACAAAATCAGAAGCCTTGCATGTCAGTGCTGATGTAGAAGAATTAATCCAAACACTATGCCATACAAAACTGCAAATATTGGGCTTTTCTGGATCTTCACTAAAAGATTTCTGCATCTAGAACCTTGAATAGTCATGTCACCTTGATATCTCTGTATATGACAAAATTGGAACATTTTCTGCCTTCCATGATACTACTTGAATTAATGATACAGCTATAAATACTTAGAAAGGATGTTGTGAAGAATTTGGAAAAGCCTGTGGTGTTCAGGATAATTGAGTGAATATTAATATCATATGATTCAGGCAGAAAACCTGTGTTATCTTTCTGATAGCAAGGAGGCTTCAGGCAGGAAGATGCATGCTAAGGCCATACCAGTAGCTGGAAATGACAGGTGGAATGACTGAAGCCATTAGACCAATCAGGCTGACATCAGACCTAGCCAGAGGGTGAAAACAGGAAAGCTGATATGAGATTTAATAATTTCAAATTAAAAAGATGGGAAGGAATCAACCAACTTTTATGATGTGTTGATCTGGTTTTATTCCTCTGGTGAGGTAAGTTTGAATCATTAAAGCAATTGTTTACATACCACAGAAACAGCCTTTTGTAAAGTACTGAGCTACATGTTATAGTGATTAGAAGTCAACACTATCTGATACTGCAAATTAAATGGATTTAGGCAGTTGGTAGCTGGTATACATGAAAGTGGTGTCATGCAAGATTTATCACTGAATAGAAGCATTTCAAAAGGGATTTTGCAGAGATCAGTTACAGGTCAATGCTGTTAAATACCATTTTATAAATTACTGGAAAAGTAAGTATAAAAGGAATGTGAATAATATTTATGGATGACATAAAGTGTGTCAAAACATTGAGAACAGAGCAGCCAAGGAATCTGTATTTCTTAAACTGGTAAGATGCAAGCAAAAGCTGACTTCTGATGTCAGAGTTCATGTCCATACAGACTTGCATAAGAAGCTGCATAGGCTGGAGATGCAACACTGCTCCTGTGTAATGCAGTCCTCTTCCTTGGCATGCTGACTTGTCTGAGGAGAATGACACACTGACAATACTTCTGGGACCTGAGTCAGGATCTTTTCCCTGGCTGGTGCTACATATGATATTGGGTCTCTCTAGTTACACAGTTCTCCTATGAGTGCGGTTAGAGATCAGTAAAAGTGGTGCCACAAGGTGTAAGTTAGCTATTGGTTTCAGAACCACTATTGGTTAGCTGTTGGTTTCAGAACCACTTCTACTAGCAGAGTATGAAATTTATATTTTGAGGTCTTCAATTAGGTCCTCACTGTTAGTTGTCATCCACTTACCAGCACTAACCCTCAGGAAAAGCAAGAGAACACAAGAGTTCACATCGTGTAAAATTCATTATTGGAAGCTAAGTCAGTAGTTCCATAGTGAGTGGGAGAAAAAGGAACTTTGAGATGAAAGTTTATACTCTATATTTTCCAGGGGCGGTATGAGCTAAGGATGTAGTATTATAAAATTGAAATATTTGAGATTTCCCAGGTCTGTAACAGCCTTAATATAATTTAGTTCATGTACATACATACTTATGTGTGTATGTCTATCTGCCTGTTCTCGCTCTGTCACACAACCGGTATCAAATTTTAAAAGGAACAGAAGGAATTTTAGAGACTTCAGGCCAATTACTAGCTTGTGCAGTTATTTACTTTAGGGTAAGTCCATACAGCCACTGAAAGAAGGGGCCACAGTTCTTATTTCCACTACATCTTTTGTCTTGGCACCATTGTACGAACTGCTCAATGGTGAGGGCAGGGCAAGAAATGGTTCTTTATAAATCAAACTCAACCGGAAAAGGTAACTTTCAGCTTGATTGCTCCCCTGACTCATCTTGTTGCAAGGGCATTTGGGCTCTAGTTCTGTTGCCAGGTAAGCACAAGGGAGACACTGTTTTCTTTGCAGCAGTGTTGCGGACTTGCATTGGATTGGGGCCTTGAATAACCTCACTAGATACTCACATTCAGTTTTGCAATTCTCCTTGTCATTATCATGATTTGCTGTTGCTCTCCTTCCTTACTTGTAGGATTTCCAATCTGTGGTTTACTTACTCATCCAATGCTTTTTTTTTGCATACCTGTTCCTCCTGAGATCGATAATTTTATTTCCCTAGGGGAAGGTAGCTTCCAAGGGACCAAAGCTGTCCCAAACTCCCCCAAACAATATGAATAAATTCCCCAAACCATGTGAAACAAATACCAGTTTACTTTAAATATGCATTTTAAGAGATGGCCATGAGGAAAGCCTGACTAGCACGACATCTGACCTCGTCATGTACAGGAAGGTTTAGAATTCACATTTACTGAAAGGTTTAATCCAGCATGACTAACACCCATTTGTGATGCTGTGTACCAGAGGAACAACTTGCAATAATGCCTTGCACAAGTAATAAAGAAAATATTGAGACAGGCAAAACCAGAGTGATGGTTTTGCCAGACCCTAAAACTGGTAGCCATGAGACTTTGAAAATGCCAGTGAGAGCTATATACTCCAAGAGAAAAGAGGCACCTGGTCTGCTGGGAGATGGATGTTTTTGCAAGGCCAGGGACATTCCTCTTAGCATCTCTAAGATTCATTAGAAGCACATAAAGAGTGTGAGCTGTCCTGGAAAATAAAACATTTAATAGCAATATAGTGGGTTTGCTTCCTAAACTGTTGCACTGCACCTTCCCTTTCCCTTTTTGGAATAAAATATTGATCCACCTAAACCACTTCAGAAAACCTTAAATAATTTCCCTGTGGAGACATGAGGGAGGCAAATGTCAGGCACAGAGTTCATTTCTAATGCATGGAGGCAGCATGGAGGACCCACCTCCCTGCACTGTGACAACTGCTGAGGGAAGGGCAGAGCTGTGGAAAAGGAGCAGGATTTTGTACCATGGAGTCCCTCCTTAAGCTGCTACCTGGGGCATCACCTGTGGCCTTTAGAGGCTCAATTATCTTCCGCTGCCCCACCACCTGTAACTGCACTGATATCACTGTCAGTGAGCATCATGCAGACACAGCTTTCCAGGGCAGCTGAGGAGTAGAAAATATATAGATTTGAGGGACATTGTTAGTGCTGCCGCAGGCAGTGAACAATAAACACAGCTGAGCCCCAGAGACAGGTCTTTTCTTCAGCCACTTGCAACATTATTGAATGGGGTGGGGCAAATTTAAATCTGATAATCTGGTTGCAGCTTTTCTCCTTCCTGGTGTAAATAGGTGAGTTAAGCAGAAAATGAAGCTAGGAAAAGAGGAGAAGGCTGAGGAAAAAAATGAGGAAAGAGCAGGTTGATTGCAATGGGAAGCAAGCGTGAATATGTGGCTTCTTCAGGCCTCCCTGGGTGTGCTTTCTGCCAAGGTGTAAATTACAATAACAGGTATGTAGCCTGTGAAGTAATTCTGGGGAGAAATGAAAGTGCTCATAACTGGACAGTTAGGAAGTAGTACTATTAACAGGTTTAAAGACCTCTAACTAGCTCTACCCGATGGGCAGCTGGGGGAGAAGGCTGGGGTGCTGGCTGAGCTGGTAGTAGGATGGTTTGGAGGGGAATATGTTGAATGATGCATTATCACCTGATATATGTTTGAAGTTGTGACCTGTGTAGTACCAGGGCAATAAAAAAGGTGATATTTCAAGGGATAGATTGGCAACAGTACGTATTGAAGTCAAAATGATGACAGCAAATCACTTTGAGCTGTCTCAGCACGAATAACTATCCGGCCTGGGTGCAGATATAAGGGCATTATAACATTATCAAGCTCAACAGGAATTGTAGACCCCACCAAAAAAGTGTGATAACTGGGCAGCTCAGCTTGCTGTTGCTTGATGCACAACCCAAGCTGACTTGGTTGAACATAAACATCCCCAAGAGAACACATCTGCTTCATGTGTACCCAGCGTGTGATCCTGCAGGACTAAAAGTGGACTACACCAACTATGAGAATTAAATCCTAGTCCTGAGATTGAAGTAGCTGGTGCCAAGGACTCGTTCAGCTCCTCATCTGCTCTAATGAGCTCTGTGACTATTGGTTTGTAATTCTAAAATACAGAAATTAGGCTTCTGCACTTACATGTCACACAAAACACTCTTGTCTTGTTTTTGCTGTGGGCAGGTTTCACTTGCGTATTAGTAACTGAGTGATTCCTACAGATTTTTCCCTGGCTGAATGTGTCCTGTCATTAAATGGCTTCATAACTGTTCACACACTTTCTAAGAGCAAATTGTTTGTTAGAAAGGACTGATGCTCCCATTCTCTTCTTCTACCACCTGATAAGTTACTTCATTACTGTCAGATAACTACTCCAACTCCTTTCTTATTTTTTGAAGAAAATGTAAAGAAAGTTGCCCTTCACTTCCTCCTTCTATTTTATGCAAAAAAATAATTTGGAATAGATTTTCAAGGATACAAATTGCATGCAGGTCTGTCTCCCTCTTTTCCTTTTTTATGTTATATATTCAATTTTGCTTCTTAGTGCACTCACAACCTTACACATAATGCTGTGCATTTAATAGCACAATTTATGCTAAAAAGAGCATAGATTTAGGAAATGCAAGTCCTTTATTTGTAATCAAAATACAGTAGCTGTTTTTCACTGGTCTGAGATCGTTAAATTATGAAAATTTTTCTTTCCACCTTTCTCTTCCAATCAATTAGCCTTTTAAAATAGAAGCCAAAAAGACATGCATGGATACAGTGCTTAGTTTGAGACTGAAAGCTATATCTCTTCTCTCCCCAATTCACAGTAGAGTGTGATCTTCATTATTGTAAAAAAAATTTCAAGTAATTTCACAACATTCTTTTTCCTTGTTTTTCTTTATGGAAATTTCTGCATGAAAAACTTAAAAGAGGCATTCCAAATTCTTGAGTCTTTTTGCAAAGAACTCAATGCGGCTTAAAGAATTGAGTAATAATGCTTTATTTGTGCATGCATATTTTAGTATGACTCCGGTGTAAGACAGAAATAATCTGATGCTCAGATGACCTTTACTTTTCAATATAAAAATAGGAAGCAACACTTCAGTGAGCTTTTACTACTGTGTAAGAATACAATGAATGGTATTTTATCTTTTTTAATCTTTGGGAAATCTTATCTGTACTTAGGATAGCCTGGTTATGAATTGGGTAAAGAACTCAAATCTAGAATTTCCATAATTTACACCTTATCCAGCACAGTGCCACTTATTTTGTAGGCTTCTCAATTCTGACAAAATTGAGGTTGGGTCTGAGTTTCCCACATTAAACCCTCAGAAAAATGTAGGTGTCTAATCGTACAGGAGAGGCATACTCAGATGCAAGGCCATGCTGTGGAAGCTCCTTGCTGAGGTTAGCCATATAATACCATTTTCCCCAGCATCCCGTAGCCTGTCCAGCACAGTACTACTGCTCCAGCTGTCCTGCTCTGTGCTGGACATCCCAAGGGGCAGCAAATTTGTGCTGCTGCCTGCCAATAGATTCCTCTGAGATGGGCAAAACATGGATACAACACTTGGTCTGTATTCCCTACCCACTGGCTGGTTTTTTCATTTGATGAAAAAGAGTCTGTCTGGAGTCTGGTAAACAGTTTTCAATAATTTTTTTATTTCAGTGGAAATTTTATGTTTCTGAGAAATACACATTTCCATGTCAAATGAAAAACAAAAGATGATTCCCAGCTAGCTCTAGTTGCTACCAGCACAGAGCTTCAGCGTCCCCTACAATCCCATCACATCAGACAAAAATCCATCATACCCTTCAACCATATCAGATTTCTGTAGTTGCCTTGTTGCACAGATGGCCTTTGCATTATGTCCACCTGCTCCATGGGGTAAGGTTTATTGCATATACACTAGGAAATGAATGTCCCACCATAAAGGGACTAAGGAGAGAAGACCCCAGTTTCTCAGAGAAGCAGCTGGAAAGCCAGTCAATCCCCATGGTGGGGATATCCACACCACTCATCGTGGGCAGGTGTTCTCCTGGCACAAACAAACCCACTGCTACAACTGGCAGGCGGCTGTAATCACTCTTAGTAGAGAAACCAGGTGGTGAATGGCCGTGGGCTCTGCATCCTTCTCCCCCCTTTTCCCCTCAGCAGTCAGGCTGGCATGCTGTATTATAGACTGGTGGGTTTGGCACTTCTACCTGATTAAGTAAAAAGAAAAAGTTTCTGCTTCTATCTGTTTTTCACTTATATTTTGCTATTTGCCTTTTAGGACTTGTAGTCTGGTCCAGGGAGCTGATGTATATGTTAAAAGTATGAAGGGAATAACACAGCAAACTCAGCAAAACGCACTTTTGCTTTTTCAGTGTCCTCTGTCAGTCTCTCCATCAGGAAACATAGCTGTAACTCAGGAAGGGTTTCAATTATCTTCTTGTTTGCTGGAAATAAAAAGAAACCTCAAGCTGACATGTTTCTGAAGCAGAATCCCAAGGGATGCATACTTCATACCACAGAAACCAGAAAGAAGAAAAAAGAAAAGAATTCTTAACCAGCTCCAAAGCCTTCACTAGCCAAACCAAAGGGGAACAAAACACAAGTAGCTTTGTTGTCTATTTACTAGTGTCTTACTGTCACCCATGCTTTAAAACCTTAGTATCATACATGCTGGGGCACCTTGCTATCATGCTAGTGAGCCAGCCTGTCACATCTTCAGGGACCTGAGAAGGAAGAAAAAATCAGAAACAGAATTTGTAAATATATGCACAATCTACTGCAGGAACACGTGGACCTCAGGGAATTGTGCGCTGTGGATGATTATAGAGAGGTCACAGTTTACCACCTGAACAGTCTCCTCTGGGTTTTAACAGGGGAAATACATCTCACCAGCTGTCATCATTACGTGAGTAACTACAGAACAGTATATAACTCTCTTCTTTTTCCTGCATGTTAGCACCACCATTCTCTGAAAACAGAGGAAGTTCTATCTTCTTCCAGCCTTCTTGAAGGTATTGCCCAGGGATAAACTTTGAGCCTAAACAGTCCTGGAGTTTAAAAATCTGTTACTTCTATACTTTGAGAATAAATATGACAAGATGGGTTGAGCCATGCAATTATTTTATATGTACATAACCCTCTGTAAATAAGATAAATATTGGACAGAGTTATTCCAAATAACTTTGAAAGGAAGCCATAGTAGTCTGTTGCTCTAGTGTAGACTTTCCCCATTGCTGCTGTTATTCATATGCTGTACATAGCAAAAAAAAAAAAAAAGTGCTTCCCCCTCTTTTGTTTTTTCATTCATAGAAGTGTGTTTTCCAGGCTGTATAGGAAGCTGTAATATATGGTATATGTGCAACCTGAACCCCAGAGAGGTGAAGTGAATGTCAGCTGCATCACCTCTTTTCCAAATGCTTCAGTAATCTGTCAACAAACAAACAGCTGGGGTCACCAAACCTACCAGCTCTCCAGCTCAGAGGTAATGGGTGATTCATTGTTCCTGTTGCTGGCCAAACAGAAATATGTTGCAGATATCTAAAAAGATAAGGGTAAGGAGCTGCCTTTCAGTCTTGTATCAATAAGCAGCTTAGGCCTATACACACATCCCCACCCTCCTTCACAGATGAACAGCAGCTTCAGCCCATGGATAAGACCACTTAGTTACTAAAAACATTTAGGCTGTTGTACTGAGGTTGCTCAGGAGCAAGCAGTGCATTGGGTCAGCTAGATAATGCACATCTCTTTCAGAGCTGGTATCTGAGGGGTTATACTGGGAAAAGAATTGAAGAGGGAAAGAACATGGGGAATTCCTTCTTAGCAATGTGGGAGATGTTACAGACGTGGGAGAAGAGGGATGTCTAGGCAAAATTTTCTTCTTGTCTGAATGCAGACTGAAGCTATATTTTTTGAATCATCCTGATACAAGATCACATTTTCAGATGTTGCTGGGTCACTCTCATGATGATTTTTACTGTTGAGAAATCTACTGTGAATTTGTTGGACATAACCATCACACATAGTTTCTCAAATAAAGAAGTGGAAGATGGTCTATCTAAATCTGTGACAGATGATGAAGTCATGGCATCCCCTATTGCTGTCCTTTATATTTGAGGCTTTTAGCACAGTATAAAGGAAGAATGAAGGCATCTTTTTTGTTTGATTGGGTTTTTTTTTAAGTGCAAGTATACATCAAACACCTGCCTTCTGAATGGAAGGAGACAGACCTTTGAAACATGGCTTCTTTTATTTATGTCTCAGTATTAAAGTAGGGTAAGTTTTATTAATTTTCATTTTATGGTCTGTAAGATCAAGTACATTTAACTCCTTCAACAGCAGAATTAATTATTTTATGCCAAATTAAATCAGTATGTGAAAGTTTTAATGAAAATTCTGATGCTTCATTTTGGAGTATGTGGTACAAGTAAGAAAATTTCCTGTTAGCTTTTTTTTAAAATCAGTTTTGGTGCCAAAGCATGCAGAGAGCTTCTATTCTGTCATAGAAAGCTGAAAGAAATAGGGAAATTTTTTTTCAGAGAACGAAAGTTCTCTTCACTTCTTGGCCTTGCTCATACAGATTTCTAAGCATTTCAGGTTTTTCTGGCACCTCCAGACTATAAAAACCACTACTTTAAAACTCTCCCATTTTCCCCAACCTACAAGATCCCAAAGTAAACAAAACTGGTTGGTTTTTTTTCTTCTGTAAATGCTGTCATTTTAACACTCTTTTAAACTTAGAACTCCCTTGGTGAAAAGAAAATGGCACTACCTTCAGTTTTTAGAGACAGCTGGTAGTATTTCCAAATTCATGAAAATATGTGCTGTAGCATTTTCTATAAGGGATTGAACAATTTTGTCCACTTCTTCCTTCAATTACACCCTCAATATTACTGAGAGAGAGAGTAATGGGAGGCGTTTAAGCAATAGAGGAAAAAAAGGAAGAAATAAAAGTAGATGTTGTTGCCAGAATAATGGAACCCCAAGGACAGTGACTACATTTTCCTACCTATAGATCAGCTTCCAGGCTAAGAGTTTTCTTAATGGTTAGATTTAATTAAACTTATTTTTTTCAGTATCTGCCATTAATTGAGCATTTATTTCCGCCTCTGTGATTAACATAGATTATACCAACATGTTTGCGTAGTATTCTGTAGATTTTTTTAACTTAGAACTTTTTTAATCATTCAAGTAGTTCTAATTCTTTTTAGAATTAATCAAAGCATAGAGCTGAATTACAATCACTGACCTCTTGGTTTTCCACTTCTTAGTGAAGAGTGCAGTGTCATTCAGGAGGGAGGAAAAGCAAAAGTAGAAAAAAGAAAAAGAAAATTTCTAACTTTTTGCCTTTCTTTGTTCATATGACCTAGAAGGGTCATAACATTCCTGTAAAGTTAAAAAAAAAAATAAAATAAAATAAAAAAACCTAAAAAGTAAGATAGCCAGCCAGCCTCTATTCACCTAACATTTACAAATATTGATGTAGTTTAGCCAAAGAACCAAATAGCCAAGCTTTTTTCATTGCCCACAATGGCATCTCCTGCTGGCTGGTTGCAGGTTGTTTGATGATTTAGTTCTGTTTGTCCAGTGGCAGATGTGCCACTTGCCTACTGTCTGACTACCTACAATAGTTGCAGTAGTTTACAGAAAAATAAGTATGTGAAGGTGGGAATCAGCTGACAAAGTGTCTGAGCCAGCAATCAATATTCACTTTATAGTCCCTAGAGAAACATAGGCACTTACAGGGCATAATTCCTAAAGCAGATGCCTAAAATAGCTCAGCTAAACTGGGCCCTAGAAGTGTGGATTTCACTACATAGAATGCAGCAACAAGGAGGCAGCCATATCATGGATGTTTAGGATCTGATAAGATACTTCCTATCTCAGTGCATGATTTACAGAAGATACTGCCATAGGGTAAGATGGCCTCCATGAACACAGAGATGATTTTTCTTCTGCTACTTGCAACACAGGCATCTGAGAGCTGACTTGAGAAATGAGTTTAAGCTTAGTTCCTCCCCACCCCAGTATATTATGCCAGGTGTTAAATGCTGCTTAGGAGAGCAAGGGGCTTGGCAAGGCAATGGTTTTCATTTTGCCTTGAGTTCATGACTGGCTGTGTAGATTCCACGTGGGAGGACCAAAAAAGCAGCTGACTGAGGAAAAGGGAACAGAATACTGGTGCAGTGGCCTGGCATGATAAAGTCTTCCCTCTTTCTTTCCTGTGGATCTCTTGAAGCTATTTAAAAGTTACACCAAAAGAGTGTTTATGGTTAAATGTAACAAAACATAACAAAATCCATGGGAAGAAGGTTCCAGTTTCAGGAAGTTCAAATGCCACTCAGCGGCAAGCCTCGGTTAACAGGGGACAATGGAAGAATCAGGGGAGAAAGTATTTCCTTCAGATGAAAACTTAGATGAAAATTTGCCTGTGCTATCTCCCATCTGCTGGTTTTCAGCAAGAATCCTTCAGATGCTGTTAAAATAACTTTCAGACAGTTAGGGAGGAGAATCATTTGAATAGTTCTGGTCACTCTGTATGATGTGAAGTAAGTTGTAATAAACCAAATGCAGAGAGTCTATTTGCATAGTTAGGGAATCTTAAAATGACTAGGGCTTTGCAGGACTGGATTCTCCCAAGTGAAATACTGTAAGGGGATTTTCATATGTAAAGTCCTAAACAAAGACTTAGAAGTATAGTTTGAAAGAAGTTATCTACTCCTGCCTCTTGCATATTTTACAGGTTTATCTGCTGAACTATTTTGAGTATATTATCTAATCTCTCTTTAAGTACTTCCTCTTCTGGTATCTCAGAGGTTTCTCTTGGCAAACTGTTCCATTGATGAATAACTCATATTTGGAGGTTTGTCCTCACATCTAATCTAAATTTGTTATGTTTTAGATGATCATTCTCCATGGTCAACCACGATTGTCTCTCTCTTTCCTTTGTTTTTCTCAAAAGCTCCTTAAAAGTTCCGTATTTTGTTTAAACTAAATGTCCTTTTAACCATATTCCTTATATCTTGCAGCTTTCTTAATGTTCTTCATCTTTGCTGCTTTCTCATTCTTCACAGTGTGAAGGTCAAAGGATATCCTAAGTAAGGCTTCAGCTGCCATGTGAATATATGATTTATTATCTCCCTACTCTTAAGTACAATTCTTTGAATATGTGTTCTTTATACATCAATAGTATTTCTGATTTCATTCATATAGACACAAATTCTAAAAATACGTTATAACTAGTTGTTTTTCATAAACTTTGGAACAAAAATAATTCACTGGGTACTCTAAGTAGTGACTGGGAGACATCACTTTTCATTAAGAAACATTTGGTTTTGCAATATATACACATTCCTCCGTATGTGTTGGAGAATGATTTCCTTGCCTTCCCTAATCTGGGAAACCCATGACAAAAGTGGTTGTTCACCAGACCTTCAGCTTTTTTGTGTAACAATGATATGTAAAGAAAAACTCTCGCATTTTCCTTTCAATACTCTGAACTCCCAGAATGTAATAGTTTGCCTTGGCCTTTCCTGCCTTTCCCTAAATTTTAGTGTATTTATGCATACACTTTTGTTCAAAGACTGTTTCTGCCTGAACTTTGACTATGTAAAACTAAGGATCAAACTAGTCCACTTGTTCTACCGGCAAATATTCTTGTTTCAATCAAAGTAATCTGCTTACTGTCCATCTTAAACAATGGTTCCTTATTCACATAACTTATTTTCCCATGCTATTTGATCAGCAGTCATATCTCCTAATTTAAGGAATCTATCTGACCTATCTAAACGAGGTGTATAGTCACCCCTCTATGACGAGTTGAGAGAGGTGCACCTCTCTCAGGTGATCCACTTATCTAGGGTCTAAGAAACTACGGTGTTACTCTTCCAGATACTGCAGAAGAGCTTACTGTGACTGGGATCCAATTTTCAGTACGTCACTGCCTTTATGATCAGATAAAGTGAATTCATTTGGAAGAAATGCAGTTGCCAAGCTGTGAGTCCTCGAGAAGCTCTAGGGAAAATGTGTTAACAAGTTTTATGCTGCCCTCACGGCAAACAAGGGAAGATGCAGTCAGTCCTGCACTGTCTTTCCTACCCATACCTGCTCTGGACCACTTCTCAGAACTCATTTAGGATTTTCCAGTTCAAACACTTTCTTCCATTTTCTGCAGTATTACATGGGATATAGTATAAGTATTCAACTAAAAAGAATTGTTTCATTTATGGCATCATCCTTCTCCTCCATGTAGTTCAAGATCATATTACCAATTTAACTAATCTGACAGTCGTGTCAGTTCAAATACTAATGAACCTTTCTAAGAGCTCCATCATTAGCGTAGTGTGCTTAATATGGAAGGTGCTGTTGCAGTTAAAGACATCTTGAAAGGACTTTAAAACAAAGTTTCAAGCACAGCTGGTCAGCATTAAGCATCACAGTGCTTACAATCCTCGATGTTGATGTTGACGTGAAGATGGTTTCTGCTGTCTGGAGTCCTGTGGCATTAAGAACTAAGTGTTTTCCAAATGTCCTTCTTAGCGTAGGTATTCTGAGTGTTTTTCCTCTGGACCCTAAGGAATTTCCACAGTCCTGAAAGCCTCTTTAATTGTCTGGTCTATTTTCCGAATGCCATTTTAATCCGTCGCTAATCTTCGTTAATAACAACATTATAATTGCTTCATTAACTTTTCCACATAAACCTTTTAAACTCTTCAGGAGAAAATAGCATTTTTGCTGGATCTTGTACTAATTGCTTCATCTAATACCACAACCTTGCATTTTAAATGTATTTAATGAAAACATAAAGCTCTTGTTTAGTGTAAGCATGTTACTGAAACCTGCCGAATACGTGGTACAATGGTAAGATAGTACCTTGTTGTATTACATTGCTTTTAATGATACATTTTGAAATACTGGTGAGGAAGAAAGCTCAATTCATTGCCCAAGAGTAAAAATAATACCCTTAGACATTATTAGCCTTTAACTTGTTTTGACATCTTTGCTCCTGTGTAAAGGTTACGTAATATGGTCAAATTTTATAAGTAATGCTTTATTAACGAAGTAACTTGCATTAAGGTTGTAAAATTGAACACTAGATCAGGAAATAATAAAAAGTAAAGGTTGTATCATAAAGTTAACTGATCCGTACAACTAGTGTTCCCCAGATAAGGTACATGCCCAGCTGCTTACAGTAAGTGCAGTTGTGAGTTACTGCTTCTGAATATCTTAACCTTTTAGTTTCTTTTTTCTTGAGTATTTTCATTTATGGCCTGAATGTTGAATGAAAGTAGGTTCTTACATAATTTTTTTGCTTCATACTTGTTGGAAGAACAGAATAGCATACTAAACCCCTGCGTCTTCTTTTAGCTGAGCATAGAAAATACATGTTGTGCCCACATAGTTCTCGATCCCAAGTTTGTTGCTAGCATACCTGGTAACATGAGTTTGCCTGATGTGCCCGTCTGTATATAGTTATAGTCAGGGAATGAGTGGCTGAGAAACAACTTCGGCTGCTTCTCAGATACGTAATTGCCATTTAGGCACTTCTGGTGCATTGCAAGGTGAAGTCAAATCACTTCAGTGGGCCACCACAGAAGGTAATGTAGTATGACAGTTTTTAACTTTTCCATGAAATGAGATGGAAGCGTTTACATCAGGCCAATCTGAGGTATCTTATGGACGGCAAAAACTGATAGCTGATGAGTACTAAAGAGCCATTTCAAAAACTGTAATTCTCTGGACTGGACAGTTAAGTTGCTCGGCATGTGCCTGTGTGTCAGGAACGACAGGATTACTCCTAGCATTTCAGATCTGCTGTATTTTCATGTGGTGAGTTGACCCCAGCCAGCAGCTAAGTCCTCACACAGCTGCTCGCTCACTTGCTCAGCCCCACCCTCGTGAGACAAGGGAAGAAAACAGGAAGAACAAACAAGAGAAAACTCATGGGTCAAGATAAAGACAGTTTAAGACAGGGAAACACAGCAAATTAACGTACTCACCACCCTCCAAGACAGACCCAGCTAGTCTCCAAACAATAATAACCTTGGAAGTCAATCCCCTTCTTCTTATTCTATCTTGGTTTTTATTGCAGAGCGTGACACTCTATAATATGAAATAGCCCTTAGGCCAGTTTGGGTCAGCTGTCCTGGCAGTGTCCCCTTTCTTGCCCTCTGCCAGCCTACTCAGTGGAGTAGGGCAGAGTAGGAAAAAAGTCAACCTTCCACATTTGAGGTGGTGCAAGCACTACTCGGGAACAGCCAAACATTAGCATGTTATCAACACAGTTATAACCACGAAACCAAAACACAGCACCATAATGCCTGTTATGAAGAAAGTTAACTCCATCCCAGCACGACACATTTTGTCCATAGCTTTTTCAGGTGTTAAACCAAAAGTCTGAGCATTAATGCATATCTGTGCAGACTGCAACAGTATCTTACAATGCAAAGCTGGCATTCTGAATGTATAAATCATTTTAATGGCAATGCAGAAATAACCCTTGTGGACTTGGAAATAGTAACACATTCAGGATTTTACGTTTTTAAGCTAACAGATCTTTCCATTGACATGGAAAGAGAGATGCAATATTCCATTGCACATCTTTGGGAAGACTTTTATGTTAAACAAAGGCTGTTAGAACTGAATCTACCTTGTTTGTAGGGTGCTCACTGCTGCCATTCTAGCCAAGCACATTACTTGATTTGAGGACTGGGTAATATAGCTGAGAACAAACAATGAACTATTGAATGAATGATCTTGTTGCACCCCAGAAGAACAGAGCATGCATTGTGGGAAGCTTGGTGATGCACATCTCTGAGGGAAACTGAAGATATAAAGATGCAGATACCAAGATGAGGTATGAAATCTTGTCCATATCAAAGTGAAAGGAAGTGTTGCCATTGCATGGAAGGAATTAGAACTTCGAGAATGCATTAACAGCTTAATTCTGGAAACTGTGGGTCAACAGTACTATGGAATGAAACATGAGAGCTCTCTGTTGCTTTAAACTTACCTGGCTAAATTTAGCCAATTTACTTAGTCACTCAAGTGTGGATAATTTCAGCCCACAAAGAACTTCAGAAGCAAACTGTATTATCAAGTAAGAATTCAGTAGACAGAATCTGCTGTGTTCTACCCTGAGCTCTTAATAGGGAAAAAAAAATTAAGGCAGATATTTAGACACTGGTGACAGGATTAGGGACTAGCATTATTTGTTTAATATATAGGAAATATATATTATGGAAATGTGTGTATAGGAAGTGTGTTTCTTGGTGTACTGCACTTATCTATTCCATTCAATCACAATTCACCATGGAAATTTACACTAGGTTTCCATTTCTGGTACAGCAACGTAAACAGTGACAGGACTGTGTATTTAAAAAATGGGCATAAATGGGAAAGGAAAATCCATCAGTCTTTTAATAAGAGAAAATATTTCTTATAAACTAACTTCTGACTTGAAGAAAATACTACTGGCAAAGCATGCAACTGGAAGTAAAGAGAAACACAGTAGTATGCTGATCACTCACCAAGGTTCTGCCTCGGACTGTGGTTCTTGGCACTGCTGGACAAAGGTCATTGGGCTTATAAGTAGTTTCTATCTCTACAACAGGAACTAAACTAACCTCAATAAACTATTCGCATGAATTGTGCATGGGAAACAAGCTAATGAAACACTGAATGAGAGCGTCTATTTAATGCTGAGCTTTTTCTGGAAATAACTTGGAACACTATAACAGAGAGAAGAACATGTCATAAATTGCATTGATTTCTAATGAATCTTTTCTTTCCTGGCATTAAAAATAACAGATGTTAGTGGTCTGCTCAGAGTTTTTCCTATATACCCCAAGCCTGAACGCAGGCTCAAACATACTGGAGAACAGGAGAGAATGGTTACAGGGTAGTTAATGTTATCTGGCATTACTTGCAGATAACACATGTGTAACAGCAAAGTAAATAGAAGTAATAAGTTTAAGTTACTCTCAGCTTCAAGAATTAACTGAATTTCTTCAGAATTATATAGGGTCTTTTAGAAAAAAAAGAAAGAACTTCACAGAGATAGAAAAGATTTAACTATGATGTCAATTTTGGTAATTAACTGCTTATAATACTTTTTTTTGGGGGGGGAAGCACGCAGTGAAAGTACAGATAAACTTCATTCTGATTCATGTTTGAAGAAAAAATAGTTATTTTACTACAGGTGGTTTTTAAGTAAAGGGATTCTCTGTTACATAGGTAGCATATGTAGGACTTGGGGAAATAAAGCACATGTAAAGGCATTGAAGAAGTGATAGGAAAATCCTTAATTGAGGGAATAGTTTTGGGTAAATGAATGTGGTGTTTCTTGTGGGCTCTGGGCTGGCTAACAGAAAAAAGTGCTAGGCTAAGGACAGAAAGTCAGCCATACTTGAAGTAATATCTGTTTTAGCCTAATAGCCCTTTAAAATTCCTCTGTTGTCGCCGTTTTGGGATTCTGATGGATTTTAACTGGCTTGATTCATGTGAAAAAAACTGATATTCAAGAACTGGTCACCAACTCAGTGGTGGTAAGGGAATACACAGCTGCGTAGTCCAGTGCAAACTGTCACAGGAGCATGAACTTGGCATGGCCAACATACTCTTCTTATACAGCAAAGCCACAAGTGAGTTATGAGTCCTGCAAGAGTCCCATGAAGGCCATTACACCGAGCCCCTGGCCACATATTCCTGATTCCGTATATATTGTGCAGAAAGACTATTTTAGTTATATATTGAGTGTCTTACAACTTTTATTGGTATTGTTTTTCATTTTTCTCAACTTCTAAGCCAAGCTTCTGCAGTATCATGAGGTTGAATGTTTATGCCTCAGGGAAAGAGGAAAATTATAACTAAAGAATTATTGAAACCATTAGGAATGGTCATTAGGAATAGCTTTTGTGTGGTGTAAATTATTTGATGATCTTTAAGTCATATATCACACATGTATAAGAAAAGCTGTACTCCACCGGATAATGATAATTCATAACTTTTAGGTGGTATTTTTTTTTCTAACCCTCCACAGGTCGTCAGGAAGCCAAATTTGTTTCTCTCATCTGTTTTGATTTACAGCAATACAATTGGGGGAAAGAATATTAAAAAAAGATATGTTTTAGAGTTCAGTGTACTTTTTTTTTTTTTTAAACACCAGCCTCTCATAATTTTATCAACTCTTTTAATTTTTCTCCTTTTGACTCATTTTTCATTTTGGTTTCCTCTGTAATTTGTTATAGTCATTCTTTTTTTTTCCTTTCTTCATGTTTTTTGCTGTTTATCCCTCCCTGCATATTGACAGTGTTTTAGCTTGTAGAAGGGCCATAATGAATCGGTGAATCTTGTCTGAATAGAATAAAGGGAAAGATATTAGATGATTTTCCCTGTAATTAATTATTTGCCTGTTGAAGTGCTTGAAGACAAGCAAGTTGTGTTTGCAGAAGGGGTTTAGTGAGTAGCGAGTAGGCAAGAGGATTAAAAAATACATTAAATACATGTGTCACTGCTCTGCCACGTACGGTATATGCTTCTTCTAGGTTCACCCTCTATCTCTGTATTTCTCTGTTTAGATAGGGCATGTCTGTTAATATATTGCAATCACACCTCTCTCACAAAGACAGATCTATCACCAGAAGCTTAACTATTACATTGTATAGAAAAGGAACTGGGAAAGAGTAAAACAAGCTTCTCTTCTTTCCATTGATATCCACATTTCCTACCCTTTTCACATAACATTTAATATGTCGTGGTCTTTATATGAACACTCCGATGCGGTTGGAATTATTATAACACTCAGAATGTGCATGCACGTACCTTTGTCATCTCGTGTTAGTTTTCTTGGAGTAAAATGTAGGCTAAGGAGAGTGTTCTGTGAAAATGTCAAGTGCTTAATGTAATGCTAACATAGTAGTCACTTTTGTTATAGTTTTAACTAATGGAATCCTTTCATAGGTGCTAAACTGCTGTAAGGAGAGCGTTCCTCCCCTCTGAAGACAGCAAACTTGAGGCGCTCAGCCCCATTTGGTATCTGTGGAGTTAACTAAGTTAAGCTTACAGCCGGTTAGCCTCTTTCACCAGGAATGCAGTTTGTGTTTACCTATATAAGGAAACCTGTTAGCCTCAAAACGAGCTCGGCAGGGCTGCGGGCTGCCGGTGAGAGGGGCGAGGAGCTGAACTCACACCCAGGAGGGCGGGCGCAGGGGGCTGGACAGAGCGTGGCTCCGGCTTCTGCTCCAGATCCTTCTCCTTCTCCGGGCACCGGCAGCGCCCGCCCGGGAAGAAGTGTGCCCCCCGTTTGCAGGCTTCGACTTCAGAGAAGAAAGAAGAAAAACTGTCAGGGGGGAAAAATGGAGGAGCAGGTACGTCAGGCGGATCCTGGCAGCATTTGAGTGCGGGGAGGCTCGGACTGAGATTTGTTCTTAACAATCTTCCTAAAATGGCTTGCGTGTTTTATAAGGGCTGCAAAGTAAAAAGCGCGCTACTTGTGTACGGCAGCAGCTGTGTGAACAATCACTTGAACTTATCTGACGTTCCATGTGCTTCTAATTCGGATGGAAGCCCCTTTTTTTTTTTTTTTTTTTTACTGGAGGGAGTCTCAAACTTTCTTATCTCTGATGGAACACAGATGTGAGCTGAGGGTGGAAATGAGACTGAGATGCTTTGGTTAGCTGGCTGAAGTTCTGCAAATGCACGGTGTTATGGTCCTAGTACGTCTGGGAAAATAAGTCCTTGATTTTTTTTGTACATTTTGTAAAAGGTGCACCCCTTTAGCATTTCCAGGGTTTCAGTGTATTTTATTTCGATGTGTGCGAATGAAGCTAGTCAGCATAGCTAGAATATAGTTGCTGGAATACAGGGAGTTCGTGCAGTAATAAAGATTTTTCAGTGAGTTAAAGAATCAGCTGCAGGTACTGTTGTAGGAAATGTAAGCGAAACTTGTTCTTCTACAGTAGGGATTACTCCAGTTCTAAACAGGGATGTGTTTCTTACAAAGTATTTGCATTATCTGATAACCTTTACAGCAGGCTCTGGGTAAAATCTTCACAGATACAGAGAGAAGTTGATCCTCGAAGATTTTGGTCAGGACATAATGAAAAATGAAGTTGAAAACTTATTTCAAACACCTTTGTAGTTGGAAGAATACTGCTGTGCAATCCTTCAGGGCAGTTACAGTTAAGATCAGCATGTTAATTGTGAAAGTTCATTCAAGTTTTATGCAGTTATGGTATAAAAGCTAGGAATGAAAAAATACTTTCAGTTGATTTCTCTGAGTACCTTCTAAGAAAAAAATGAAGTGCAAACAACTAGTCAGAAACAGGTGGAGTTCATTTTCAGAATGATTTTGCTTTTCTGATCTTGGCAACTGATAGACATATGATTGCTTTTGCTTATTTTCATGGTTATTCATACTTACTTGTGCACATGCATGCGAATGCACTAGTTATGGGAGAGGTAGCTACATCGTTCCTTGGAGTCAAAATTGGAAGGTAAGATACAGACCTATGCCTAAAGATTTAGAAACTTACAATGAAGATGATCATTGTTTAAAATCCCTCTTCCTTCTAAATGTTTCTAATTTTTGTGAATGAATGTCTATTTGAAACTAATAGTATGGTATTACAGGGATAAAATGAATTTAGAATAAAGAACTGTCAGAATCAAAATTCATTTTCATTAGTACAGATTCTCATTCTTTTATATGTAAGACTTTTCTAAACTCCTGACTTCGAATGCTTTGTGAGATGTTAATGGAAATGACAGAGAATAGTCATAGTAGCTTCAGAAGAGAATTTTATAGGAGCATCAATAATGCAAAGTAAGTAACAAGTTCCTAACTACTTCTTCAGCACTGAAGGTAATGGTTTCATTGTCATGAAAAGGGGTTGGAACAAGATGATCATTGAGGTCTCTTCCGACCCAAAACATTCTGATTCTATGAAATATGGCAACAGAAACATCTTTGGTCCTTGGTGGAAGTCACCACAGCAAAGGAATTAGGGCTGGTGGACCAGAACCACAGCTATTCCTTGTCTCACTTCTCATCTTGATGGTTCTGTGGATAACCTTTATTATTGTAAATTGAGTGGGAGCACAGAGGAAAGACTTTTATCAGGTGTGTTAGTAATCGAAGTGTGAATTTAAAGGGCAGGTGAAAACTCCAGAGAAACATTCTTTTAAATCACGTTTTCTTGAACCTCTCCAGTAAATTGCATTGCTTGCCTCAGTTTAGTGTCTAGCTATGCTGCAGTCATTAATAATCTTTTGATTTCCAGGTGCAAAGTGAGATAGAAACCTGGTTCAAAGCCTGCACAGTATATTTTAGGTTGACATGAATTTACTGTGCCCCAGGATCTGTGTGGCCATGCTAGTGCAGGGCTGGTCCTCACTGCAACCTGTCCCTAGGTGAGCTTTCTGGTTGTGACTCTTCAAGGGAGACAAGAGGTGGTGTAGAGATCTCATCCCTTTCAGCCATGGTATGTGCTTTGTGTTTTCTTCTGCCACCCAAAGCATGTGTAACTGAGTGACTGCAGAGCCTGTAGCATCACAGTGGGACCTTCTGAAAACCAGTGTCTGCTCAGGGTCTTTTTTTACCTCTGCTTGGAGCTGTACCTGTGGTGTTGCAGGAGTTCCCATTGGCCTAGATGCACAAACCCCAAATTATTTTCAGAGCAGGATATATGCCTGGAACTTTCATCCTTGTTTACAGTGAGAAAAGAATTGCAAAGTAGACAAAGGAATTTAAAATACGGGTAGACACCGTGTATTTTCTCAAATGACAACAAAATCCAGTAGCTGTGGCTGGGTTATACAGTGACCTTTCTCTTGCATGAGCTCCATCAGACCAGTCTCTTACCCTAGGCACTGGTCTACAATTCATGTTAATAGGTGATGTGTTTCATTCACTGATTAAAGGACAAAGAGCTAAAGTTAGTTCTGACTCTGTTTAAAGATTAATTTTCCATTCATTCAAGGATTCTTTTTATATCAGTTTTAATGACAGAACTATGTTCAGGGTGCAGTAACAGTACGGTGTTGGATAGCATAATTTGGAAATGAATGTGATGAACCCAGGCAATGGCACTGAACGTAGCAAGTCTGTGCCTATATCTATGGTACCAGCTTCAGCTGTGTACCTGAGACAAGTTTGAAGTGAGACAGAAATACTTGAATTTGACAGTCTGAAGTTTAATGGATGATTAAATTGGATTTTTTTGTTTGTATGATGGAGATGAGAAGTACCAAAGGTATGACAAAAGCCTTAATTTCTTAAACACAATGATAGTTTGTCTCCCTGTTGTATTATTGATTGGCTAATTCCTGAGAACTGTTGCTCATTTGTCACTTCTAAATTGGAGAGTGCTTGATCTATCTAGCATACCGTGTAATAAAATTTTTGTATAGAAATGAAAGAACATACTAAATGTTTTCAACATTTTTCGCGTTTAGTAACCTGTTCATCCTACAAACAAAGTTGTTTTGGTGTTTTTTTGTATGTTTGCTTAACTTGCGTCACCTCATACTTACTTTCATTTTCTGATTTGCATATAATTTGAAGCTGAGTGCTCTTAACACGTTGAGAAGAGACAGTTAGGCACATCATGGTGTTTTTCTGGTATCTTTTCACTTAAGGAAAAAAAAAAGACTAGGCTTTCAAAGGTGTAACTGGAGAGCTTGAAATAATAAAAGAACATGCTGTACTAGTTGCATGCTCCCTTTAGGTTTTGTTAAAGGCTTTACCATTCCATTATGTTATCATTTTGTAGTGTAAGCATTTTATATGGCATGTGTGATTTCATTGCCCTTAAGTGACCTTAGTAAATTCCTTATTTCCCCTGAAGCACATGCCTAATTGAAAATTGCCATCTGCACTTGCAGAGCTCTAAGCAAGAACTCTAAAAATAACGCAAGAGGGAGACTGGTGTCCAGAGAGTGAGGCAATGGCACTTCTGTAGCATTCACTGTATTGCATGTGGTTGAACCTTTGCTTTGAAGATGAATGCGAAGGAATTATATGAAGGGCATCTTAATCTGTCTGCCCAGTTTGGCTGTCTAATTCTGCTATCCAGAGATCATGTGATCCACAAAAAGCATGTGTTGCTTGATTTTTATTTTTTTAACTTGTGTGTCCCTCTTATTCCATCCTTGGGTAAATCTGGGTATCTGGAGTTTAAAGTTTAAAAATATCATTCCAAATCTGAACTGCGCTTTCTAGTCCAGCTGCTGTCCTCATACCACGGTGCCTCACTTGGCTCCACTGCACCACTGGGTTTGAGGATATAGTTCTAATGATCGCAGTCAGCAACCACAACCTAAAAATGAGACACTGTGTTCCCCACTAGAAGCCTCCAGCCTAGCATTGCATTACAGCTCCTGTGAGCACATGTGCCTAAGTCATGCAAATGAAGGATGCAGAAAGCTGGACAGTGTAAAGCTGAGGAATGGCTTAAGAAGGCACTTTCTCAGATGAAAGGACGTTACATTGATGCCCTGGATTAGAAAAAAGAAGTCTGACATCTGTATATGTATTCACTAATGTGTAACGTAATTGTTTAGGACAGGAGAAATGCAAGTATTTTAATTAAAAAGGGTTGAGAAACATAAAGTGCGAAAAGTCTGCGGTGAAGATGTGAAACTACAGTTTTATTGTGCCTCCTTGTATATTTTTTCAGTCTGAAAAGTTCAGAAAACTACTGGGCTGAAAAGCCCCCAAAATTCTCTAGTCCTGTGGTATCTAACAGAAAGCTTGTCCTTTGAATTTATTTGTTGCTGTGTTAATTTCAAGTTATATGTCAAAAATATTTATCGGAGTCAGAGTTTTGGAATACACACTACTTTGAGACCTTTGAGGAAGGTACTGAAAATATGCAACATGTGTTAGGGTCTGAGTTTACCAGCTGCTTAGAATGTATTTCCTGGCTGTTTTGTTTGGTTATTTTTTTGTTTGTAGTGTTTTTTTCTTTCATTAAAAATATTAATATTAAATCTAGTTTTTGATGGTGTAACAAGTAATCAAGGGAATGCATAAACACTTCTTGGCACATTTCTTGTGGTTCCATATTTTAATTCTTTTTCCATGTGAAATGTATTATGTTCCGCAAGATATTTAAGAACGTACCAGAGGCCAAAAGTCTGTACATAAGCCAATTCATGTTTCCCAATGTATCTCTATGTGGGATTGTAATACCTTTTCCATTTCTTATGCGCCTGAATTCTCTGCTGAATTTTTTAGTAAAAAGTTACTATTCTCCTATAATTGTGTGCATAGAGGCTGAAACAACTGGTATTTGCTTTTAGGTAAATCAGTTAGCACTCATGGGATTTTCCTTGAATGAATCAACATCTTCATTCTACAGGTTTTTTTTAAAAAACTCCTTTGAGGAATGGATGTTAAGTTTATTCTTTGCTGGTTTCACTCAGTGATGGTTTTGATATTGGTCCTCTGGATGTCAGATGTAGGCAGATGGCATTAAAAATAAGTAGTTGCTTTCGGTAGATGATAGTATCCTTCAGCTTCATGTAGGATCTGGTGATGTTCACATTCAGTGCTACGAATGAAATGTTGATTTTGACACCTTGTGCATAGTTCCAGTCATTCCAACAGGATGAGAATATTCTTCTTCATTATGCACTGGATTACAGAGCGCTCAGGGTATCAGTTTGGAAATGTCACAACTTGTCCACCATGCTCCTCCAGTGATGTACGTGTTCCTGCTTCTAAGTTTCCAACACTTCTGTTTTGTCACTGCCTAGCCTGGAAAATTCCATACTAAAACCTCAGATTAGATTGGAATTTTTTTGAACACTTTTAATTTCACTGTGTGTGAAACAACAGTAGTGTTCCTGCTACATTAATTCTGTAAAATAAGCAGTTGTTTTACTATGCTTCTCATATCTTTGTCTCCTTCACAAGAAATTCCACCTCATTTTAGATGAGGAGTTTAGATATTGCCAGTTAATTACGAATTCTTGCCTTAAGTATAGCAAGGTAGCCCAGGGTGGTTTGGGTTATTCTATTGGTTGTGGGTTCAAAGTTATTTAGCTGCATTTAATACTCAGTGGGCAATTCTGGCTGTGTGGCGTTTTGCCTTTGATACGTTGCCATACCACTACCATTAGTGCAGTGCTTAGACTGCAAACATCTGTTTGCTTTTATTGCACGTGTGTTGCTTGAGATATTCTGTTTTTACATGATGTATATCACTGGACTCAACCAATATGTATGATTTGTTTACCAAATAAACTTTAAATTGTGTCAGTAAAATGCATGTCCTAAGAGATGACACAACACACACAAAAGAGAAAATTGACAAGTTCATGTCTGAGCTCAGCAATATTTCATATTTTAGTGAGTTCTTTAATGGTTGAAAGGGAGTTACGGAAATGCTAATATGGTAGAAAAGATTGTGGTGAAACTGGTATGCATTCATGTATCAGACAACGATGAGAACAGAGAAATACACTCAATGTCAGAAAACAAAATTGTGAAGTCTGTATATCTCTCATTCTAGAATCTCATCATAGTCATGGCATGAAATGGAACTTTTATAAGAAAAATCAGATACATTTTGATATCACTGTATATAGTCTACAGTGTTGTGTGGAATAGAAAGATTACCTGGATTTTGAAGTAAGTTTAGCTGTTGATGTCGGCAACTTTTCAGCGATATCCAATAGGTAACACTGATGTTTTGGAGACCCAACATCTCAGTTCTAATATGTATCATTTCACATTGCTGAAATGTACAGCAAGATTGTTTTGGTTTAAATTAATGAAAATGAACTGAGTGAAATGACTTACAGTTGTTAGCTTGCATTTTAATTTCAGAAGTTAACCTAATGTGCCTTCAAGCTTTTAGTTCTTATGTTTCTGTTCCATGAAGTGTTCAATTTGAACGTTTTTGTCTATGTCACATGAGAACGAAAGAAACCAAATATCAGGAGAAAATGGAAGATTACAGTCAAGCAGAACGATCAACCGAACAGGCCTTTATTCACCCACAGACATCTGAAAGTTTTGGCCTATGAAGAATTACTGTAATATAATAAAAATTAAAATAAAAAGCTCTCTCTAGAAAGGGCTTACAAAACTGAAAGTTTTAATTGATGGATTTGGATCATCTGCCAAGTTTCCAGTACATCACCCAGGCTGTGGGACTAGAACTAAATTTGAAAGTAGTTTGACTAGCTGGCAAGCTGGTCTGAAATCAAGAAGATATAAAGGAACCAAAAGATGCATGAGTTGCTACAGCCAGAGAAGAAAACATAATTTATCTATAGAAAATGGGGAATAACTCAGTCAGCAGGAGTATCTGTGGGCTACTGCAAATTAGAAAATGAATGCAAGCCACTGATGTGACAAAACATAGAAATGTGAAAGCCATTCTGGAAGTCATTACTGAAGGTATTGTATACAAGAGGATGAGAGGTAATTAGTTTGCCCTGTTTCACTGTGATAAGCCCTCAGCCTGAATTTTTCATTCAGTTTTATACATGATACTTTAAGAAATATACAAACAAACTGGAAAGCGAACAAAAAAAAATGGTAACGAGAAAACATGACATAGACTGCAGGAACTGAGTCTGTTTTCTTGAAAACCTGAAATCCCAGTGTCCTGTACAAGGACTAACGTTCTGTTTAGTTCCCTTCACCAAGAGGACCAAGGAAGAGCTGAGCTCTCCCTGCTGCCCACTGTTGCCTTCATATGAGAGCAAAAGGTGAACATGCCAAAGCTAGGGATGGCTGCTATAACTGGGCAACTCACTGGTTTTACTATCAAAGTGCTATACACATAAATGCAGCTTTGTGAATTATTGTCTGGAAAAGAGAATAAACAGTGCTGTAATACACAGATGTGGGTATAAATATGACAGCAATTAATTGTTCCTCATCTCTGCTGAGGATGGAACAAAAGGCAATTTGCAGCAATGGTGGGTTTTATTAGATTTTAGGAAGAATTCTATAGTTACAATAGTATTTAGGCATTGGAATAGATTATCTAAAGAAGCTGTCAGATCTCTCTAGAGGTTTTTCACAGACTGAGCAAATATCTGTTGTGGATAATCTAGGCATAGCACATGATCCCTGTGAGCAGGGTAATGACTCCGCATAGACCTTCTCAGACCTACATTTCTGTGATTTCTTCCAACAACTTTGGCTGTTGGAAGAACATGGAATATGGAAATGTTTTGTACCCCAACATGTCTCATGGCCATGTAGCAATGCTGTAGGAGTGCCTAAGCAGGGCCTGCATCTGCCTTTTATCTCTACCTTACACTACCAGTTTTCATATTCTAACCAGGTGCTTGTAGATCAGCAGAGTAAGAGTCTCTAGTGCCTCACTGATGACCCATATCTGTAGGTAAGAAGAGTCTCAGATTAGTATTGTGTCTACGATGTACAAGACAGTAGATTCCTACTGCTGCCCTTTTCTCTTGTTCCAATACTATAGACTTACTGCTTTGGAATTTGGGAACTCTGAATGGCTACTTTTAGCTTCTACTCAGTTATTAGTCCCAAGAGTTACTGCCAAGACTCCCCTTTTAATATTAGGATTTGGTAACAAGAAATACAGGTTACATGAATGAATGCAAAACTTAATAAATTCATAGCAAAAGTAAGTGGGAATAGTTAACATACGTGAAGCCATTGCCATTTACAAAATACATACCTTTTGTTGTACAGTATGTGATGTAGTCTTAAAGAACAGCACCATCTCTGTCAATGTGAAGCAAGGAAGAATGTAACTACTGCAAATAAATGTGGGGAAGTTAAAACTCTCTTGTTTTAATGCAGAAGGGGAGACTGTTCTCCTAAGCACTGTATCTAAGTAGAAGGTAGATTGTAGAGTCACATTACAAGGCTCTCCTTGGAAAGCAAAGCAAAGTGTAGTGCTTGGTTTGTTGTGTAAAATGTGTTATTGATGTGCTATGGGCAACAAATTAGTACATCTCCCATGTTTATAGAGCAGTGCGGAGTCATTGATTACTGTCAATCATAGGTGTACACCATATTGCTATATCCATTAAGCTCATTACGAGAATACACAGCATAGAATTCGATCTGTTGGGCCCCAAATTAAAGTCAATGATCTAAGAGAAAGGGAAATTAAAAATAGAAAAATAACAACAAGGAAACAGAAGTGAGATGAATTTCTTCTGCTTGATACTTCCCATAAGATGACTCAGCACTTCTGGGGTCGGTTGTTTTGTGAAATTGGGTAAAGTGAATTCCTAAATGATGGTTAACTTAATTGTTAGCGTCTAAGTCACAAAACAGCAAACATTGAACTGTTGACATTCCTAAATTAGAAAATTAGTTCCTATTATTAATTTTAAAAGATAGGTAAATATTTTGATCAGCAGAAAAACTTTTCTACCATCACAAACATCCACTTGAACTAGTGCATCTATTAATTTGTTTGTGAACAGAGCATTTTGCTCTAATGGTGAGGGTGCAAAGGGGTTACAGCAGGGATATTTGTTAGCAGAACAAACTGCTTTCTACCACACTAGTCAAAGTCATCTCTCAGCAGCAGGGGCTGAATATTCTCCCCTTCTTATTGCAGTCAGGGGACGGTTCTTCAGAACTGCTTTTGAGACTTGTAGTTAGCCTAAGTGGTGAGATGACCACTGTGAATTTCACAGCTTTCTGGATAAGAGCATGTGGCCGATGACTGAGGACTCCATCATGCAAAAGGGATGTGATAAAGCATTCTGCTCATTCCTTTTGGAAAGTTACTGTCTTCCACAGTGGTCTCTGACTTAATCCAGTTCTTATTCTAAGCACATAGGAAGGGAATATCTTTGACCACCAATGTGTAACTGTTGGAAAATACTTGTTTTGTGATGGTAATCATTACTATCTTTTGGGACAGAAGTGCATTCCATTTTATATTCATAGGCAACATCACTATCTGTCTCATTTCTTTAAGGGGTTCTGCATCTAAAATATTATGCAAAACTTAAAATGAAGTAGGCTACTAAAATATTTCATAATTGTAGGCAACTGTATAGCCATATGTCTATTCAAAACCAGCTTTTAACATTTTGGCTAGGGGAAAATGCTTGGACAAGCTGAATCTAAAGCTAAAACTTGTTTGGATGACATTATTCTAGGCAGGATTCAATAATTCTCCTAGATCAGGACCATGTCAGTGGTTTTTCATGGTTTTATATTCTGGAGGTAGATGTCAACGTAAAAATCTAATGAAACGTGACAAACATCTCTTGTTCAATAGCGTGCAAATATGGTACTAATATTCAACAAAAAACCCCTGACCTGTGCTTTCTAAAGAGCTGGGCTTCAGTATTTTTTCCCCCACTGAAGTCATTTAACACTAGATTAAAGATGTGTGTTATGAACTAGGTTTTATTCAACTTCTAGGTATGTAAAATATGATGTTAAGCTTTAACTGCTATGCCCTTCATAATGGGTAGCTCAGAACAAGACCTATAACATTGTCCTGCAGGGGCTGATGGGCTGCTGTCCTCTGGAGTTAGGGGGACACTTTCTTTAGTGCTAATAGTTTCATCTGCTTGGGACTTTCTTCCCAGATTAGCTGCTATTAACTATTCTCCCAAGAGCTGAGCAAAGCTCATTGTTTTTTAAAGGACAACTAGAGATGCTTTTGGTTTGGTCTACCTCTCATATGACCAGCTTGCCCAGGAAATGCAAGATGTGTGCTGGAGACCTTTCCCTAGCCTAAGGAGGTGCTAATGTGTGTACAATATCTCCCAGAAAGGCCGTGCTATGGCCATGAGGTGGCATATCTGTGTGAATATAAACTTCTTATTCCCTCCTGTAGTGCCTATGCCACTGAGAGAAAGATTGTGCAAAAATGTGGACTCTGTGGTCTTCTGGTGAGAGCTGTCACCAAAGGAATGATGTACCCTGGCTTGTGAGCCTTACTAACATAAATCTTCGTATGTTTTACACTATGCAGATGTCGACTAAAAAAAAAAAAATCTGAAAGCACTAGGTCAAGGACTTTTTTCCCCTCACATCAGGGTTGAAAACATTTGGGAGATGGGACAGGTGGAAAAAAAGACTAAATCACAATAGCTTTTCAATAGCCTTAAGGGCTCCATGTGAAGTTAGGTACCTCCATAGGCTTCTAACACTTGCATTAATTTGGGCCTCCTGAATCATGGATAGGTGGAGACAGAAACTAGGTACTGAGTTGTTTGTAGAAGCACTGAATCAGATTTGTGTTTACTTTGGATTTTTGAAAAAACAGTTTGTCCAAATTAATCACAATCTTACCATCATTGTTTGGTAGGCACGCTCTGAAAAAAGTCTGGTTTATTATTTACTGCAGATTCCCAGGTCTTGTGTTCAAGTCACAGTCTGTTTGTTTTAGTATAGGTGAACTCCGTCACAGCTGTTCAACATGGTGCTAAATGTTACAGGTTCTAACTGAGACTATTCTCAAGGCTTTTACTTCCATTCCCATGAAATCACATGGTCTAATTCCCTTGGAGGATTCTTTTTGAGGATACATCAGGCACAGCTAAGGCTTCCTTTTTCTAAATGATCAGCTACTTTTTAAGCAGTAACATCAATCTGCCTGCAGTTCCTGTGGAAGAAATGGATAATTTACAAACTATTTGGAACAGAGACCCATGTGCTCATGGATCTCTGCTTAACCTGTATCCAGGACTAAATTGTAGCAGTTGCTCTGTCACCTGATGACCCCTCCCCAGACAAAATGGAAAGGATACCCATGGGTTGAAATGAGAATGGATGCAATGAAACAACAAGACTGGTATTAATACTAATGCCAATATATAGCATACAAAGTTATACTCAGCCCAGTGAATATATGGCAATCACAACAAACAAGAAAGCAGTCCTCAGGAGCAGAACAGTAGACAAACTCTTCCAGGGATGGAGAAGAACAGGACTAGGAGGAGCCCCCATTCTCAGCAAACTTCCCCCTTGATACTGAGTGTGATGTTTATGGCATGGGATATACCTGTGAGCCAGCTCAGATCAGCTGCCCTGACTTTTGCCCCTCCCAGCTTATGCTCCTGGCTGACTCAAAACTGCTAATGGCCTGCACACCATGGCGGGCCTATGATTCTATCCCAGTGAAACCACGACAATGGGACCACAAGCTCTGAACACAGGAATTAATAGATTAGTACATGGAAAGTGAAAATGTCATTTTTAAAAGCTGCAGTTGCCTAACGAAATATCTATGTTATCAAAGCTCATCAAGAGTTACATATTTCTTTAAGAGCTGAGGACAGTTTTTTCTACTGTTTCCTATGTTCACTTTTTAATACCTACCACTGCTTTCTCGTGCTCTAATGGACAGAAGTTCTTTGCTCATGTACGGTTTCCACTGTAGGCTGTGTTGAGCTTTTATGCCTGAAGCATGACTTCTCTGTTCTCAGTTGCACTGATTTAGCTTGTCTTTTAAGTTCTGTGAAACTTTAGAGACAAAGATACTGTGAAAAGAGAAAGGCTCTCGACTTTTTCTGTCGTGTCTCATCAGAAGCCCACACTTGGTTTTGGACAAAGCATACCAGGTAGTTGGCATGTCTCCAAAGTGACTTACAGCTTTACTCTTAAAGAGAGAGAACCCAGGTGAAGGAGGCTGAAATAACAAGGGATTTAATGTTAAGACTATCATTTTTTTTCTAAATTGTGTTCCCATTTTCCCCCTCTGAATGTAATATAGGTATAGTTCCAATCTAATAAACAATTGCAGTCATAAATACACTATCCTTGTGACGCTTCAGGTGACAAATACTGCTGTGTCAAACCCCACTGTTCATTCATTTTGCGGAAGATGAGATTACTCAGTCTTCTGCTTTCCTGCAAAAAAGACAAAACATCTCTTTCTGCTTCAAGAGATATTCTTCACCATATATCTTGCTCTAAAATTGCATTGCAAGTTAATAAACTGCAACAGTAGAATCAAGACTTCCTTTTTCAGTATGGTGTAGCTTTTCCAGCACGATATTTATCTGCCTTGTATTCAAAGTGGTGGCTATAAATACAACTGTCTGAAAAGATTTCAAAGACCCGCAGAAGAGGAATTGTTTACAGTGTTTCATCCCAACATGCATAATAAAGGCTGTTGAATGACTATTACAGAAGCACTCAAACTGTACTGATCAACACACAGACATTAATATATGGTGTGTGACAATTTTTGGAAGAGATCTGTATCTAATTATAAATTCCTTTTTGGTTTTTGAGTAACATTTATGTGGAATAGTCTTCCAAGGGAAGTGGTGAAGCACTGTGTGCTAAACCATCAGTAGATGAACAGTACAAAGCGTTTGAAGGCTCTTCAGAAAGGAGATCTGAGAAGAGCGATGGTGTGGATGTGATGACATAACAGAGTTCCCATGTCTCAGTTCTGACTTGCATTTTGACAGTTGTGCAAGCCAGAAAGTGCTGTCTTGAAAGCACCAGAACATGCCAAAATTTACAGTGCTCGGGGCATAAGAACTCTTTCCTTTCTCCCTGTCCCTGCTGTTTGAAAATTTTCTGATCGAGCTGTTTGGGTTTTTTTTATCTGGAAGTATGTATTTGAATATGAAGATCCAAGAGAAGTGTGTGCCAGTTTAAGGATGGAGTCTCTGTACAAAGCACAAGAAGTAACAAACTCTGAAACAGCAAATGTCCCACTGGTTAGATCATCCGTCCAAGTTTGAGAGAGAGAGACAGAGGTATATCACCTTTTTTCTCTATTTCATGGGATGGTATTAGAAGCTACTGTGAGCTTCATAGCTCACATATAAAGAACATCTCAGCCACTTACACAGAAATGCAAATAACCATATTTCACATTTGCTGAAGCTCTTGTAAGGTGTGCAGCATAGCTCTGCATGTGGTACAGACAACTCTTGGTTAATACCTGTGAACACGACACTCAGTGTTATATTCTGAAAATACCTTGATTCTATTTACGTAGCAAAGAAAGATGAGTTATTTAGGTATTCCTGGTTTGTGTTAATTTATTTTTTCATTTATTATTTTGGATGGAAAATGTGAGTTTGTCAAAATACACTTTTTTTTTTTTTTCAGAACTAATTAATTTTGACCACACTTCCATTATAAAAAGACTCTTCAGAGTAGCTGGTAAAAAGGGCTATGTGGAGGAAAAATGTAAAAGCTAGCTTCAGAAGTGCAGATAAGTTTATTTTCAATTCTCTGTTATAGGATCTTAGAGAATTATATGAAGTTATTGGCAGAATGGGTTCTTAACCCTGAATCTGTCATGTCTTGGATGGGTAACTCAGATCCTGGCTGCTTTGGGCTGTGCCCAATAGCTTTTAATGTTCCATTTTGTATAACAACAATTTCATTGATTTAATTTTTTTAGAAGGGCTCAGAGCACACACATCAGGTGAGTCTCATAAGCATTTTCTCAGAATCTGAAATGAGTGAGTTTCTCTGTTGTCTTTCTATTTCAGACCACCATAAATCTACTTAGATGTATAATGAGGCATTTCTGATAGGTAAACTGTTTTTTCCCTAGTTTTAACTTTATCAATGTAAAGTCATTTATCTCCATAGTATTTCTTCCTATGCCTCCTTTCTTTCCCGTAACTTTTAGAAAAGTCCAATCTGTTGGACTCGCTACATGACAAAGCAGGCAAATGTGATCCTATAAGGAAAATCGTTCTGCTTCTGCGGTGACTACTTTTTAAGGGAAGTTTGAAGAACCTTGTTTTATGTCAGACTGATGCAACTGGCAGCTTCTTATACAGTGCTGTATGTTTCTGGAACAAGTTCAAATAGCTTCTAGTGTGGGGGTATTTAACCATGTAAGCTACCATCTTCACTCTTACAACGCACTGCTCAAATGTGACTGGGTTAGTAACAGGGCACCATCACTTCTCATGAGGCCTCTCTTGAAAAAGATGGCTATCCTGATTCATCCACAGCTTCATCAGCCTGTCTCCTTGTCTGGGGCCCTGAGCATTTGTCCTTGATTTGTTGCAGATGTGCTTCTTCCTCAGGCTTTGGTCCCCTTTTCCCTGAAACTCTAATCACTCTTTGCTGGAAGCCTACTTGTTTGGTAAACTTGAGCTCTGGCTAAGGAAGGCTTTCAGCTTGTTAGGAACAAGGTTCCTTGAATCTAACAGCTTTACCTGTTGGCCTTCTATTGTGTGCATATATGGTCACACTGAGAAAACTAGTGTGTCATTCCCACAGTAATGGAGTGCTGTAGCCTACAGTAAGCTTGCCTGTACCAGCCATGTAAGCTATCTGTGATTAATTCATCTCACTGGCCAGTTCTATAGCATTAAAGGATTTCATCTATCTCAGAATTATGTGGTGCAAAGAAATTTCTCATCTCACACACAAACTTTCAATGTTTAAACAACTAAAAAAAGTTAAGGAAAGTGTAGCGGATCTGCATATAGTTTGAAAAAGCACTGAATCATCATTCCCATGGGCAATGGAAAAAAATGGAAGTAGAAGGAATTGAATTTATTGTAGATATTACTAGCTATGGTAGGTCATGTGGACCAGAACAGGGATGTAAGGCCCTGAACCTGCAAACGCTTACACACTTGCTTAACATTACTGCATAGTTTAGTCCCTTGTAAGTTAGTAGGTCTGCGCAGGACAATAAAGCTAACCCTGTGAGAAAGTATTCTTAGGAGTGAAGCCTCATATTTGACTGTCAATGCATCAGAAAACCAGTGATGGGTTTTGTAAAACAGCTTAACAGACCATGCTAGTAGCTAGATGATTTTTTCATCTGTATTTTGAACAGATGACAAGCAGCCTATTCCTCGTAAGCTGAAAATATCAGTAATACCTCCCTGTAAGTGTTGCAGTGTGTGAAGTCTCACTGCAAGGATGCAGCAAGAGTACAAAATATTTTACCTTTTCCTTTTGCTCTTCCCACAGTTCTTCTGAGATTGGCCTCCTTTGCCCATCACAGTTTGCTAACCAGCATTTTCATGCAAGATTTGAAGTGGAATGTTGTAATTTTATATGCTTTTAGTCTGTAAAACTCTGGACTCTGTCCAACAGACCATTTTTACATGGCCTGGATCCTTTTCAGATAAACAGGATCTTTACTAGGGTGCAAAAATTTAGACAACTGATGCATTCTTTAAAATAGCTACAAGTTGGCTTGCTGCCTCTTGTAGGAGTTTAAGACCCTTCCACTGCTGCCTAGGAATATATTTGTGGAGACAGGAATTGTGAGTAACAAATTTAAAGGTAAGCTTTCTTTCCTGTGGTACTTTGAGAATTTCTTTGTAACTTATTAGCTACCTAGGCAAGATGAGTAAGGGCGCTTGGCGCTTCTGGATCAACCTATCTCTAACCTCAGGGAATAAATGTTTTATGATTTATAAAAGACAAATATCTCACAAGAGTGTTTAGTTTTTTTCTTTAGTCATATACTATCTCCTCAAATCCGCGAAGTCGTTCCCTTGATATACTCCAAAGTACTTCAAGTCAAGCTTCACTTAGAAATGTTCTGCTGTGGGTAGCAACTCCTGTGAGCCCATCTGGAGAAAACCCTACTCCATCTCCTTGCAAGGATTTACTAGTTGCGCTATTTCCCTAGTCCTTCACATTTCTGCCATGTATTTTAAAGCCCAGGACTTCTGGACCTTCATTAATCTATGACCCTTTTATCTGATGGGATCACCTCTAACTCATTAATATATTAAGTATACATTCCTCACTGTAGCTGTGGTGATAGCAGATGAAATATCTTATCTATCTCCAGTGTTGGATTTGGCTAGGAGGTACTTCATCAAAGAATAAAAGTATCAGTCCTAGTGGTATGATGGGCAAAAGAGGGCTGGATGTATTAATTTTTTTCTCCAGGGTAAACAGGCAGGTCTCCCTTAGCCATTGGTGAGAGGTGAGAAGGTTCATAGTGAAGAGTCTTCTACAGGAGAAGAGGATGAGTGACAACCACTATTCCACTGATCACTTAGCGAGGAAGCATGGCTCCATATTATCTTAGTAACATGTCTTTTTAGACTTTAATGGGAAATTTGGCAGGAGTCCTACAAATACAGCTACTTCTCCTTGAAGTATCAGTTTGGCTTATTCACCTTAATGCTTCTTGCTAGACAGAAATCCTAGAGGTGTTAGCAGAGACTGAGTGAATGTCCTCTGTTAGTTATGTTGAATATGAATAACTAAGGCTAGAAAGACTGTCACATTTAAACTCAAGCCAATTGTTTTAATTCCAAACTTGATTTACAAGTAAATTGTGTTAACATATGCAGATTCTTCGTTTCCCTGAGGGAAAAAGGTTGGAGTCTTTTGTACTGTTAGTGCCAGAAGTGTGCTGCCTACTAGTGGCGTGAATGGGCTGTGGCAAAGTCAAAAAAATGTGTTTTAACAAGTTTTCCCATGACTAAGAAAAGTTGTCTCTGACTCTCAGTTCCTTGTGACATGCACCATGGCTTTAGAAAGATAGATGAGCTCAGGTTGACTTTAAAAGCTTTGAGGAGTGGTGTAATCACTTTGAACTTTTGCAGAGGTGGCGAGGTGCTTTGGTCCCTCTGAATTCACAGAGAAAGCTACAGTCCGCTGCTAAAAAAACCTAAGAAACATAACAGCTTGTAATGCTTGCCAGTGTTTGTTATGCCTTAGGAGACATTCTTCTTCATTCCTTTCCTTCTGAGTATAGCCTGGGTCACAGTAATTATACCTTTGTACTGAGCCTGGCTAGAATACAGTAAATTTTTTTCATAGCAGCTCATATGGTGCTCTATTTTAGAATTTTTAACTGAAAAAGAACTGATAACACTAATATTCTAGCTTTTGCTGAACAGTGCACAGCATCAAGGTCTTCTCTCTTTCTCACTCTGTCACCTCAGTGAATAAACTAGGAGGTGGGGGGGACACAACCAGATGACGTGAACTAACCAGATACTCCATACCATATAATGTCATTCTCAGCAATAAAAGGGAAAATAGGAAGCTTTAGGGAATTAGCCATCTTTTCCTTGGGATCTGGCTGGGCATTGGTCTAACCACAGGAGATGGTGAGTGTTTGCTTTTGCATTACTTGTTTTGTTTTCTTTCATCATCTTCCACTTCTTGAACAATTATTTAATTCTATAAGTTTCATCCTGACCCTCAAGTTTTCTTGGTTTTATTCTTGCTCTCTTCTTCCCCTGTCCCACTGAGGGTGGTGAGGTAGAAAGGAGCGAGGGACTGTTTAGTGCTTCTCTGCCCACTGGGATTAACCCACGACAACCATGCTTTGCAGCAATGAGCTACACATCCTCAGAAGATTCTGACAGCATCATTGTTTTGGTGTATCAAAATCTTCCTCAATTTGCACTCTTTAAACAGATATGTGCAAATGTTAATATGTGCATTTGTGTGTACATCAGTTAAAGAGAAGGAAAATGACTGCTGAAGTAGAGACCAACTGAACAATGTTTAAGTATTAGCAGTTCTTTTTCCATTAATAAACATTTTGATTACTGTCCCTAACAAAGGGGGAAACACTTGTAGATGCTTATTTTAAAGTGAAAATGAGACTCATTTATTGAACATACTTTGGACTCCTTAAGGTCCAAAGCTGACACACCCTACTGGCTCACAGGTGGGCCATTTTCAATATATTTATTTCCATAGTTTTACTTCTTCCCTTTCTAATTGTTTGTTATTTTTGAAAAGCCTGTCTATTATTTTTGAAAAGCAGATAAATCTTGATTATGTCTATATTTGATTTAGAAGGGCTAAATGTAACAGGTTTTATGCATAGGAACTAGATAAGTAGATTCAGGAGGAATATTTGTTGCTCGGTAGACTTTTTTTTTTTTTTAGCCTTTTTGCAGTGGAATCATGAAGACAACAAGGAGAGTCTGAAAGAATTTTCTTTGGAGTTGCAATATTAATTGTTTGTTAGCACTCTTTCAGAGCGCTGTCAAGTCAATGGTATCTTTTAAAGCCTGAAAACCAAACTTGACAATTCTTTTCATGGTTTATAGAATTGAAGAAAAGTATGCTTTGAATTATATTTGAATAAGATTATAGAATCATTAAATAGGGGTGTGACTTGGCCCTCAGCTCCACTGAGTATCAAGAGAAGCTGAGCATGTGCAATGAAGTACAGAATTTGACTCTTTACAGATTCTACTTAACAAAGGAAACAAATGAGTTTTCTGCTTTGTTGTAGTCGTCGTCGTTGTCTTTTTCCAAGCTCTGTATAACAATAATTACAGGAAATGCTTTAAATTTCCATAATCTGTGGAGATGACTATCAACAAATAAAATGTGACTGGATCAATATGAAAATCTTTTATTAATAAATTTGACAAATTTGATTGTTAAATCTGTTATTGAAGTTACACACACACCCCCAAGAGGTAGAAAGTACTGGTTTTAATTTAAATATCAAAAAGAGAAACATAATAAATGGTAAATCAACATTTAATTTTTTTTCTCTAAGAATTACCTGCTGTATTAAACAAGCAAAATGTAGGAATGTTTCTTGCAGTGTTTCAGCAGGAAATATGTAGCTTTGGCTGTATAAAATGACAGTGCTCTGGAAGGTAAATGTATTGAATTACTCCATTAGTAGGAAGGAGATGGCGTTACAGTAGTTTTTTTCCCCAGGCACTGAGTTTCACAGGTGCTGTAATCATGGTGGGCTACAATGATAATACTGTAAATGCAAAAATAACAATTTGCAATTAGATGCATTTTTGTGTGAAATGTGATAAATCAAGGGGTGGAATTTGTCAGGTATCAATTCCCTAACAGCAAGAATGTTTATCTAAAAATGCAAAAAGCTCGCAGCTGAAATCACTGTTTCCTCATGTTTTCACTCAGCTCACAAGAGAAATATTAAAACACAGTTCCTAGAAAAAAGCTTTTTGGTTTCTTTTTGCATTCATTAGAAAGCATTTGTTATGCAGGCATATTTTTGGCAATATTTGTACCTTTATCTGCGTGCTTTCTAAAAACTGTCAATTTGTCATGGGGGATGGCATTTAATTAGTGCTGCCTGTCATTTACCCCCCAATTTGGGAGGGGTAGAGTTGATAGATAATTAAGGGAGCTCTTGCATAGAATTTTGCACACCCATCACTCTTGGTCAGTGAGAAGTGTTTCTTCCTTCAAGAGAGGATGCTGATGTTAACTGCAGCATACTAGCTTAGGTTATCATTGAATTCCATTTGATAATGCTAGGAAATGTGTTGTTAAAAAACATGTAACTGAGGAACCGGAACTCCACAGTGATAAAAAAGTTGCCTTACCTGTGACCTAATGTTGGAAATCACAACTTGCCTGGGAATTGCACTTTCTTTCTCATTTTAAATATTGCAGGTCTTGGGTTGTTTGAAAGAAGAGGGGTTTGTTTTCAAATATGGAAGTAAAATTACCAAATGATGCACTTACAGAAATATGGCTAGAAAGACCTAATCTAGTTTTCCTGGAGAAGTGAGGTCTGGCCTTAAGGAGGTACTTTAGATGCATCACAGAAGTGGAAGAGGAGAGCTGCAACCGAGTGGTGATGAGGCATCTTAGCCTGTCACCCCGCTCTGAGAAACCATTCCAGAACCCTCACTGGTGGTGCCAGCTATGACGTGATTCTTCAGCTCTGGGGTTGAAGTGTATCCATCTTCTCTTTCAGTGCATATAGGGTCAAAGTCTGAACTGTGCAAGCACTGAGCCTGTTGGAGCCTATCAGCTTAGCATCTCTTCTGGGCTAATTGAAATTTTTCAGGATGCAACTCAAGCTCTGTTTCCTACATGGTATCTACTCAGTGAGGTATCAGCTGAACATAACCACTGGGGTATCAGGAGAGTCCATAAGCACAGATGAGGCACACTAATTAGTAACAGTAATATTTTACCTTTTGCAGCATTTTCTTTAGAGATCACAACATTTTTATTATATATGGGCTAAAAAGATCGCTGTTTTGGCTTTGTTGTTTTTTTTTACCTTGATTCCCTCTGAAAAGTGAGTGATTAAACTGCTATGGAAATTCTCCCTATCAAAACACCAAATAGGACCTCTCTTGTTTTCTTTTTCTCTTTGTGGAAGTGTGAGTCATCCATATACAGAGAATTAATTTTTCTTATCCTGGTGCGTGCTCTGTGGCTCCAAGGTCAAACCGCGGGGCACATTCAAAGCTTGAGGTTAGCCTGGGTGTTCCTCCTGGCCCACCCAGGGAGCCTGGACTGTGGAGGACAAGATGATGAAGCTCCTCAGAGGCTGCATGATGCCAGGAGTGGGGAAGCAGAGTCTGGGTCCAGGTCTTACTGAATGTAGTGCTCCTGGGCTATCCACCCCCAGAATACGTGAGGTGAAGGATCTTGGGCTGCCTTGTAGGGGGAGTTCAGAAGAGTGAGGCCTCAGGGACAACAAGTTTGCTTCCCCAGGTGATAGTCCCAAAGGCCTGGCTGTAGGAGTGGTTAACCTCAGGCTAAGGTTTACTGCCCTGTATGTTCCTGTTGCCTGAAAGTGGTTTGATTTACGGGAATGCAATAAAAATGCTAGTGCTTGGACATAAAATGTAGGTGAAGAAGCATAGTTAATGTGGGAAGTGTTAACCAGTCAGGCAACAAATGGCTGTGGTGGGTGCAGGAGTCTCCTGACAGCCTCTCCAATGGCAATAATTTTCCATTCATTGTGGCTCTGAGTGACAGCCAGGACACAGAAGGAAAACAAACAGTAACTGTTATCTTCCTGCTGAAGCAGCTCCAAAGTGAATATAAACACTAATTGTTTAGAGTCTGTCAATTAAGCTAAAAAGTATTTAGAGCAGGTGCAGAAGAGATAATGAATGAAAAGAGAACTTTATAGTCTTTCATGTTTAAAATAGTTTGACTTCTTGATGTCATGTTTATTGGGAAAAGTATTGAATTGATAGTTGGAGCCTGTGATTCCTTTATGAACAGTTTTTAGTTTAATAAACATACTACAAATATCAAGAGGGAAGGTCTAAATGATGAGAACTTTAATGCTGGAGTATATTTTATTTATGACTGCAGTAATATTGAAAGAACATTTGAACTTATGGATAGAAGTTTATGGAATCTCTTGTTAACCTCTGATTTATTAAAGCGTAGTTGTGCAACCTTTCATATGCTTAACTCCCTAGTGGTGGCCAGAGGCATTGCTGAGAACGAGGCTTTCTCATCTCAGTCATTTTGTATGGATATGATCCCTGGGAACTTGAAAAGCCATTTCAGACAAAGGGTAAGAGGAAAGGAAACATTAATTATCTTCACTTTACAGAGGAAAATCTGAGAGATAGAGGAGCAAGGGACAGAGATCTTACAAAGAGGAACACTGCTTCTACAAAAAGAAAATTTAATTGGCTTTTCATAAAAGAATTCTGCAGATGAAACAAGAAGCTGAACCATCATCTCCCAATAGTAATTCAGGATAAATGTGGATGAATGCAGTTTTTTAATCTCTAATCTTGGCAAAGACCTATATGTCTCCTTTTAAAATAGATATTAGTATGATTCTTTTTGTTTGCTTTTGTTTTTTAACAACTCTCAACCTTTGTTCTTCTAAGATTTAACTGTTAGTATTCTGCACTTTCACACTCTCCACACTTTGTTCTCTCACTGTAATTTGAAGCACTTTATAACTGATTTCTTAGCTTGTCTTGTTTCTCTTCTGGAAAAGGCAACTTTACTATTCAGGGCTAAAGGTAGTAGAAGGAAACACTTTGGGTGTTAATCAGAAGTGCAGCCCTGGTTTACTGAATAGCCTAGAGAAAACCACTTCATCCTTTTGGTCAGCTTAGTTATTAAACCAGTAAATAGAAAGACTTCTTCACTAGATCCTCCATCCAAGCTGCCCATCCACTTGATAAATATATTACCATGTTAATTGTACTAAAGGAGGTGATGCACTCTATAAGTAATGAGCTTGTGAGCTGCTGTGGTGTGTAGAGCACAACTGCATTACTCGAGAAAGACACCGCTATCAGGGAGTGCTCTGCACCCCTGGGGCAGTGTGAAGCAGAGGAGTAGTTGTGCCTTCGAGGCAGCATGCAGCACGAGGATGCCAGGGCACTGATGTGCAAGGTAATGCCGATGCAGGAACGCCTTCCAGCACCTTCTACCCCTCTACAACTCTGCATGATGACTGGGTTGTACTGGGGAGAGGTCTGGTGGACATGTTGTATGGTACATCCTGTTTCATTTGTCTCTTATCTTGTGAAAGCTCTCTCTCTGACAAGTCCAGCCAATCTGCTCAGAGTGACTAAAAGATGGCATCTTTCCCTATGGGAAAGAGGAGGTGGAGATGAGCCAAGGAGCCTAATGCAGAGAAGCTTAAGGTCTCCACGTGCTTTTTATATCTCATCCATCCATTGACAATCTCCCTGCAAAATCCCAACAAGATACTGTCTAGTTCAAATTACTGAGAAAGAAGACTTTTCAATACTGGGAATAGTAGAAAAGAAAAGAAATCAACTGCTGATACCAGCAATGAAGCAAATGTTCCCAGTGATATCATCCCATGTCTCAGTGGGAAGAAAATAAAGCCTTTGTAGTGGCAGTGAGGTTAACTGAGAGCCCCTGTGTTGACCAACCAGGAAGGACGATGTGAGGATGAGTCTTAAGATAAACAGAAGCTGAAACCTCATGGACTGGTTATATTACTTAAACATCACCTTATCTGTAACACAAGCAGGCATGTATAAAGACACATGGGAACACACAGTTCTTTGCCATGGTTGAACATATGCCTTTATTAATGTAAAAAAGACAGAGTTCTATTTCAGTCAAGCATAATATAATTTGCTGTTAAATTCACAGTTACACTGAACATGTATTTGTACATTTGGTTTTAGTTTATCTCAAACTGTCTTGCCATTTGTTTTTAGTTGATCTCAAACTGCCTTGCCATTTTTAGGCCTTAAATATTTATAAAATCTATAGAACTCCCCCTTTCTTTTTCTTTTTTTTTTTTTTGTTAATCAACAAAATGTTTCAGTGACGTTTATCTAGTATATTTTTATAAAACACATATATTTTTTTACACAAAAGTAACTCTGAACTCTCTGCTAAATCCTGCTAATGAAGAATCCAGTAACAACTTTTTTTTTTTTTCCTGTGTATATAAAAAGAAGAGAGAAACAGGAGTAAAACATTTAGGTTTGCACTTAATATGTTGCAAATCAGAGATGTGAAACCACACAAGCAAGACAATGTTTTATGTATAATGGCAGTTGCATTGAGTTTGCTTTTGAATTTAAATAAGAATTTAGTTAGCCTTTGAATAAAAAATAGGGCATAAATAAACTATCACTGCACGCCAAGGTTGTCTTTGAAATAAAAAAGGGATATTTTTCTTAAAATTTCGGGAAGGATGTGCTAGCCTAGATGTGGATTACAAATTAGCCATAAATGTTAATATAACTATATATATCTTACCGTATGATTTTATAAAATACTGTATTAACTGCCATGAGGATATTATTCACTTTTAAAATTTGAGTATTAATTATTTTGCTTTCCAAAGTACCAAATTATTTTTCCCCATGCAGATGTACTTTAAGTCCTCAAAGACTAAAACAATTAGGGAATTAAAGCAAAGATTAAAATTGTCTCAAAATTAGTTTCCTGGCATGATTTTAATTAAATTATAGAGGAATTTTTAATGAATCTTCCATTGAGAAAAGTTTATTGCTCATGCTTTTTTGTGTGTCTGTCACACAACAGTTCAGCATTCTTTTAATTTGCATAATTAACTTAGATTCGTATTGCCTTCTCAAGACATTTTTCTAAGCCTTGAGGATTTTGGAATACAAATACCATTTTAGTTTATTAAAAATGTAGGCACTCTCTTTTTTTTTCTTTTTTTTCCTCCTTTTTCTCTTTGAGCAACTGCAGTCAGTTAAAAAATAAAAATAACAATTTAGCTGTGATGTTCCCCCTTTAGATCTCCCTCAAAAAGATGACATTATCTGGTTCAGACTCAAAGTCATCATCTGAGGACTCTTCAATACCATTTAAAGCCCAGAATTTATGTTTGTAGAAAAAAACATTTTTCCTGGTGTAACCTTACGGTGTGCAGTAGAGCCTGCCAGCGCCCTGCGTGGAGGCAGCCTGTGGTGGGGTGCCATGTGCTACCACTGCGCTACAGGAGAGATGATTTGGGGGCAGGGCTGAGCAACCTTGAAGACAGATTTCTTTCCTCTGCCTTTCTACAGATCCATGGCACATGTTCTTTTGGGATTGAGTCACCAGCTGGTGGTGGTGTGCTTTCAGCTGGCACTCAGCCATCACGCTACCTGGAAGAAGAGAAGTCAGCCTCTGCCACCCGATTTTGCTGCAATTACCTGTGCAGCTTGGTTAGTTCCAAAATGACTAAACTTGGAGTATAGGCTCTTCTTTGCATGAATTATCTTCTATTTGAAAAAAAATTCCTGGTGTGCTTATGTTTTGACATAGAACTATGTGAACTTCTTGTTTTCTCACTGTTTCAATGCTCAAATTACTCAAGGTGGTTTCTCTGTTAGATGGCACTATTTGTTGCAGTGGTGCCTTCAGTCATTCCCACTGTGTTAAAATAAAAGCAATTAACTTTTAGTAGGTATATTTGTTATAAAAAAACAGTCTCTCCATGTAGGTGTTAGCTCTTTGGTCTTAGTAGACTGAGGAAAATGGTCTTTCTTGTGGACTCTCTCTTTTTTTTTTTTTTTTTTTATTCTCCTATTTGAATACCACTACTGGAAATGCAGAGCAGTAGAAAGTCCAAGGAGGGTGCAAGTGACAACAAAAACTGTATACGCCTCTCTTCTCTCAGCCTGAAATCAAAAGGAGTTTTACCTTTCTATAAGTAATTTAATTTTGGGTCCCTATGGGGACTGGACAAATTGTATTCATTATTAATGGCCCCGTTACAGGAGAAAAAAACAAAACCAAAACAAAACCAAATATAAACCCAAAAAACTGGGCGAAGGAGGAAGTAAAAAAAACGCCAAACAACTACCCGCCTTTCCTTAAATTTGGAAGCACACAAAATTATAGATCTGGCCATGCTTCCCAGGCCAATGTAAGAAGTGCAGCTAAACACCTGATTTCTTTGTGACAGAGTGGGAACAAGCTATTACATTGACACAGCTGCTATTTGATCTGTGTCATAAGAGAGAGATCAAAGGAAGTGGTCTTTCTTTAGCTTGGACAAAAATTCCCCTCTGAACAAGGGACCAGCAGGAGGCCAGGGAAGGTCTGTGCTAATGGAGAGGGTCCCGGGGTGCTGGGGTGTGACTGGAAAGGTCCCAGGTATGATTTTGGCCTGGCAAACCAGCACTGTCTTCCCTGTTCCCAGGCATGGTCTGGATGCTAGGATGAGCCAGGGATAACCCCTGTAAGGGGTATGCCTGTGGCCACTCTGTTTTGGAGGGCAGGGGAATTTAACAGGGTGAATGTGAGTTATTCCATGCCTGTTGGCCTCCGTGCCAGAGAACAGTCCCAGGCTCATTTAATTGACTCGTATAATTGTACGCACTGTGTCCCAACAAAGCATTAAGCAAACAGGGGAATTTACCCTTTCTGGATTTTTCAGCCCTAGAGAGGCAATGAATATCAGCGGCATACCTGGGTGAGTATTTTACTACACAAGTTTTTGAAAGAAGCGTTGCTTTTCCTCTGTGGCTACAGTGTTTGTGTTATAAGAGGCTGTGAAAGCTAGCTTAGTTAAGAAAATTAACAGCAAATGGGATTGGTGATCACTGTTGTATTTAACTTAGAAGATAAGATGACCCTGCAGGCTGAACTGGGGTGAGAGGAACACGGATCACTACCTGGCTGTGTTGACTCTCAGGATGATTTTGAGCCAAATACTCCTGAAAATGGAAGATAAAGTGAGTAATGAGTTTTTCTGTTAGATGGACATACTTCTTTATGGTGGCATAATTCAGTCTCTAAAATGGTGGCTGTACAACATACACCTAAGGCTGTAATTTTTTTCAAGTTTGAATCTATAAAATAGGAAAGATAATAATGGTACTTTTTACCATCCTTTTTCTGTCTATTCTAATGTCCTATAGGTTTCTCATAACCAGAACTGCTTCTTACTCTACCTAGTACATAGTAAAGATCCGAAACATCATTTCCCAATCATACTTGCATCACATCTTGGCTGACGAGTATACTTCTGATCCTTAAAAAAGTATCCATGTAATTTTTGTTAACTATATAATATGTTTTTATAACCAATGCATGTAAACCAACATACAAATAATGAAAAAAAGTTTGAATCTGTAAAACAGACTTCATAGGCAAAGAAAAAACCAAATGTATATTCTAATAACACTCTTTACACAACAATAAACTATTAACAGTTTAGCTTTTATATAGGATTAGAAAGGAATTCAAGCAGGTGTGGTAAATTATAGGTTGAAAGAAAAGAACCTTATAAAAAGACAGACTCCTTATTGTTAAGTTTTGGAAATTGAGTGGAAATTAGAGTTAAGGCTCAATTTACATTTTCATTACAAGCTGTTTTTCAAGATCATATTAAAAAACTTCAGACTCTAAGTTAACAAGTAAGATATGTGCAGATACTATTTTAATTTTGTAAATCTACTTTAAATGAGCAGCTTCTAGCCAGTAAAAACCTGTGTAAAACAATGACTGTCATGACCTTTAAGTGGCTTGAAGATGACAATTTCTGTTGGGATTTTCCAGTACTAAAAGAGATTTTTCTATAATTTTGATTAGAATTCAAGTGTGATTGTGCAGTTTTGCTCCCTGTAGTGACTGCCAGACATCACATGTGGGCGAGAACCCTGCACAGTACCTGGAGCATAAGAGGTGGATGGGTGGCAGTCAGCTTCTCAGTAGACTGGAAATGGTAGCTGGTTACTTGCAACACTAAAAGCCATTTTTTGTGAAGGTTCAAAATAACATGTCTGGTTTTGTTTTACCCTAGTGTGATGTTTATTATTTTTGCAAGTATTTAAAATCACAATGACTTTTTGCATTGGCTTGCTTAGATGGAAAGGTGGGTGAGCCAGAGAATTGGTCTGGTCTTCTATAGCTCTTGGTGATAAAACTACATTGTCAACTATGGGTCTGGATGCAATGCCAGTTGATCTAATTAAAATGATCTTTACAAATATAGTTTCTCACACTTCCATGTTTGGAGCCTAATCTTATACTTGTCATCTTAAATTAAATTCATCGAAAAACCTAACTATGGAAAGAGTAGAAAACTGAACCTTTTGAGACCAGTGGTTTCCTAATAGCACTAAAGTGCATGCTGTATTCTTTTTCACATATGATGTTTCTTTGTTCATGGAGAAGTATGAAATCTGAGAGATTTTGATGCTAGGCTTGGAAAACATAGTATTCATAGAACAACATCACAGTTTTCTCAAATTAATTTAATGTAGACCTGCTGGCCTCATTATTACTGTGTCCTTCCTAAATCCTCATGTGAATAGGAGCCCTTGTTCACAGAAGAAAACCAAAATTAGGAAATACAACAAAGCAATGAGAGAAAAGGAGGTTATGCCCATACAATGTAAGACAGATACTAAGAAGTAGCCTGGCACAATTTAATGAACTTTTGTAGGGATTTGTCTCCCTTTTCTTAATCTGTGACAGGGGAGAAGCTCAGCACAGTATAAAACTCTCACAAATGTTCCCTACATGCTTTACTTTCTACATCTTTTCTCATCCAAACTTAGTCTGAAATGCAGTACATAGTTCAACTGTACAGGCAGATCCCAGTTACTGCTACAATCTGGTTAAAAGAATTGGAGAAATGAATCACAAAAGCAGAGACAGATGTAAAGATTTGCATAAGGAAGAAAAAGGAAAGGAAAAACATCATTGAAAGGTAAGTCCTTAAGCCAAATCTTCACATGCAGGCTCCCAGTAAATTCCCAGTGAGTTCAAAAGGAATGTGATTTCATCCATGAAGTGATAGAAGAGTGAACCCTTATTTAAAACAACAGAAATAGAGTTAAATGGAGGACCATGAAGACTGTATCTGGTGATAGAGTGGTGACAAAAGGGGTGACAGACACAAAAATGTGCAGGTTGTACAAGAAGGATAGGAAGGGAGAAAATTCTGCAAGGTCACCCAGAGGAGATCCATGGAGAACCATTTAGAAGTAGATGGGCAGTTAAAAGAGGCCCAGGACAAGACACACAAACATAGGATGAGGAGGCTCTAGCAGGCTCTAAGACATGTGTGCTCTTCCTGCTGGCCAGTTTCAATAGTGCTCCCAATAGCATAACAAATACATCCACAGACATAATTTTTGCAGAAAGTAATTTCCTTTGAATGGACGTATGTGCCACTGGCATCCTTAACTGAAATTAGGAGTGACATAGTTGTGCGTATCTTTACAGGTAAAAAGAAACATGGGCTAGGTTTTGCAATCTTACAGCATATAAACAGAAAATACGAAGTTTTTCTTGAAATAAATGAAATCTTGCTGTTTATGGCTCAGTCACTTAGGAAAGAGAGATTCTTCTTTCTTTCGAAAGCAAAATGTCATGACATTATTATTACCCAAGAACGCAAGGTACAAACTGAATTTGTGCTTTTGATCAGTGTCTGTCTACAGGACTTCTTTTGCTGGTAGATTCCCATGGGGAAGGCCCATGTCCATATCTGATATTTTCTGCAAACACAATTAAGATGAACACAGGCTTGCAAAAAAGGGCAAGTTTTTCCCCCTTCTCTGTTACCAGGAGAGGACTTTTTCTCTAAGATTATGGGTCAAAAAAGGGCATAACCGACCAGGTAAGCTATGGAGCTCCAAAATCCTTGCTTTCCATCACAGTGCTATGGCTAGTGTTTGGGGGTCTCTTGCTGGAGTGCCATGTAAGCATAACTGGCAGTAGCTTGTTCTCTGGGGAAAGGACACTGTGCTGGCTCTGCACGCTCAAGCCAGGGAGACTGTCCCAGAATTTACACAGCCTACTCTCAGCCTGAGTACATTAGAGATGGTACATTGGAAATTACAAGTCAGGTAAAAGCTAACAGAATACTCTGAAGGAAAACATGAAAGGATAGTCAAGAATGCTCTGGGATTTGTTTTGGGGTTTTGGGTTTGTTTTTTTTTTTAAATCATCCCAATATAATATCTGAAAATTATTATTTTCAAAGCGTGACTAGACTTACTGTCGGTTGAAGCTATCATTCCCTTTTTATTATTGCAAGGATATTTCTCTGTCTTTCTTTATTAAACTAGTTTAATTGAGAACCCAAATAGCACCCCTGAGACTGCCATAGGGACTCACGGCAGCTGCATATTAGAATCAAAATCATCTTGTTATCAAAAATAAATCATAGTCTTTCTTGTTCACAGGGTTTCTTTCCAATGTTTTCTCCTTTTTTTTTTTTTTTTTATTATGACTTTTTCTCTCTATTAAGACTTGACAACTGATAATGAAAATCATTTATAGTTCAGATTGCCTGGAGAGTGAGAGGAAGACAAAGCTGACTGCATTTTAGGAATTCAGCGTTTGGGAGGGTATCGATCAAATGTCTGTATCAAATGCACACAGCACAAAAAGGTGATTTTTAGAAGAAAGAAACAGGAAACTCTTAAGAATCTTTTATTGGTGGTTATGTGTAACATGCTAAAGACGGTGCCAGCTCAGTACATCTTTTGTATAAAATAACTGATCGCTACTCATGTGATCAGGAGAAATACTGAAACATTCTTAAGAAGTCAAATGTCACCAGGAAGCTGAGACTTCTGTTTTTCAAAGCAGGAGGTACTGATCTTACAAAAATATTCTCTTTCAGTGATTCCTCTTAGATGGCAGTGTTGTGGTGTGATGCAAGAAAATGGCTCTTGCAGATTATTTATTGCCAAAGTGGGAGATTTTTTCCTGCTCAAACTGTTCATTACAAGTACTGTTATGAGTCTCTTTTTTATTATACCAGACAATGCTTAGTTTTGCAAATGGAAATAAAAATGGGCCAGCATCAAGACCAGCATGATATATGTGGAAAATATATTTTCTGTCTTTGTAAAGACTATGAATAATAATTATGGAATATTAGGCCAAATATTCCTGTGCTCTGTGCAGTACAAGAGAGAGGAAAGCCCTCAAGAGGATAAAACAGTAGGTGGAAGGAGAGGCCCATGTGGCCAGTGTGTCTCTGTGGTTGGTATTACTCAACAGTCATCTTACCTTCAACAGCTTACTTTTCAGTGGAAATGTACTCCTGACTGTATGGAGTTGCTGTCCAGAAGAGGCTATACCCTTTGGGGGATGTACATTGGCTATACATGCTGTCCACCCACCATCATCATATATAGAGCAGCTCTGAGATATGGAAAAGAACAGGGCAGGCTGGGCAGTGCTATGTGGAAGGACGTTTGCACTCTGGATGACATGGGATTTGAGGAGCTGGAATTAGTTTCCTCACACAGGATTTTGGTGTCTGTGCTCCCTCTTGCTCCTTCATGTGGCTGCTGCCTTCCTCCTCTCTTCTCACTGGATCGGGATGAAACAGAATGGGATTCTGCTTTGTTTCTCCTCCATCTGCCCTGCCACATCCCCATGTTAGATGTGGGACTTCCCATTAGCATCACTTTATCCCACCCTGCAGCAATTTTCAAGTGGTGGAGAAAATGTGCCAGTCACTGAGATACTGTTTGCAGAGAAGTGGGGAGCCTTTTGCACTCCTCAGTGAGACACACGTGTATCTGGACATACGGGACATACATACAGGGCATTTCATATCCTGAAATATATGCCATCTGACCAGAGAGTCCTTGAAAAGGTTTGATTATCCGTGCTTTGAGCGGGAGGTTGGCCCAGATGACCTTCCAGCCTAAATCTATCTATGGTCCTCAATTTCATGGTGAGTGTTGGGAGGAAAAAAACCCAACATCAAACGCATGAAACAAGATAGATATATATGAAAGATACGGATACATAAATTACAGGTGTTAAATATTAGAATGATGAGGGAGGATTCTTCTTGTACTTTCCTGGGGAATGAAAATGTAGCACTCCTGGGCAAAGCCTGTGGTAGGAAGCGGTCCCAGCACGTCACACATTACTCCTGAGACACTGATGATTTGATTATTCTCACAATTTCAGAGACACTGTGTTGCTTAATTAAATAATGTAAACATACACATGCCATATCTGTGCTCACCATTTGGGGAGACTTTTTCGAAGCGGACAGTGCTTGAAGTGGGAATTTTGTCAGTGTGAATTCTAAATATGAACTGGGAAAAAGGTTACATTTTTGAAACATCTGTAATCGTTTGTGTGTCGTGTCAGTTAATTAGTTGTGTATGGATTTTAAGTGGTTGACTGCTTTTCTTTTATGTTGAGACATATTTCATGTTTTGCATTCTTGAAACCTTGATAGTTTTCCTAAAGTTTGTAGAAACAAAACCTGAAATCCATCTAAATTATCTACAGGATTCAATGACATAGCTATTAGCAAAGGTAGTAACTGCCTGCTTTTTTTAAAAAAAAATTATTTTTAAACATAGCTCTTGTGAAAAGAGAAAAAGGGTATCAATATAGGTTAAGAGCTAAGTGTATGGCTTTTAGATATTGTTATAAAAATGCAGAAGAAAATTAACGGAAAAGCATCCTTCATTTCCCCTGTATGGGAAACAAATCTGTGCATGTATGTAGTCCAGCAGAAAAGCAAAGCATCTATTTTTAATACAAAATATAAATTGACTGTAGAGCTTAAGGTCAAATTAAGCACAATAAAGGCCTTGTGGTGCTAAATCAAGAGTGTGTACAAAAGGAATTTTCCCATACCTAATTTCAAATTAATTTAGAAATAATTTCCATGAAAACTACAGATTTTGGTAAATGTTTATTTATGATCACTAGTAATAAATAATTATAATTTTTGTTTTCCAGGGGTTAAAATACTTTCTTATTCCTCATTCCAGTCCCTTTCTCCTATTGGTTTTCTTTTTTTCTCTGCACTGAAAGATGATATCTTTAGCTGTGCCTCTTCACTTTTCTTAAATCCTCCTTTCCCATGAGCAGCAAGATGATTGATTCCTTCTCTTTAAGTCTAAACCTCACAGCTTTCCTTGTCTCGTTTCAAGTACAGTTACAGTGATTTTAAATAGAATAAGATGTATCCTACCTTGGTGCAGCATGGTTTCCTTCCTGCACCTCTTCTTCTGTTTCTGTTTTAATTAGCAGTAATCTGAAACTAAACAGTCACTTATGTGTTGTGAGGGTATGGGTTCATATGCACACAGGCTTATGGAGTCTGGGAACTTGATTGTATTCAATATCAAACTGTAAGATACGGAGAGAAAAAATAACCCTGATGACTAGGTGCTTCAGATCAAGTCAAGAAACAAAGCCTTTCATTGTAGGCTTTTCAGTTCTTATCAAAGTAGATTAACACTAATAAACTGATTCCTGTTTGGTGGCTTGTGTGCAGTGTGTGGTTCTGAACATTTGTGCCATTGTCTTTGCCTCTGGCAAGCTCTGAGAAGGCCAAAGGTGTCGTGGAAATGAAAAGGCAATGAGCCGAGGTGTTTGTCCTCAGCTGGGTCTCAGGCGTGGTAGCTGCAAGGTGTTAGGGGGGCTGTACTGCTTCTCATCAGACCAGGAGGCTTGAGAGGAAAATTAATTTCACTGTGCTGGGTCTCTGACCTCTTTACTGAGTGCTTCTAAGTAGGCTTCTGACTGCATTTTTAGATTAAATTAGAATAAGGTGCCTTATTTTGAAGTGTTGAACATCAGTTAATTTCACAGATGTCTAAGGGAACAACAAACTGAGTCAATAGCTCTTTGCTGCATGAATTTAAGCTGACTTTTGGTTAGGCCCATGTTTGGTCTCTCCATCAGTTTCTGTTCTGTATGAAATTAGATTCTACCTGACGCTCTGAATAGGAGTGTATTTGCCAGAATTTTTTTTATGTGCTTTCTTGAACCTTTTTAGTGACTTTAGTGAGGTTTTTTAATTAACTTCTCAATGCATTATATGTAAGAATGATGATTAGCTGAAGTCCTAATATGTTCTAAGTCCCATCTGCTGGTGAATAGCTGAAATTGAGCAGCTGAGCTAGGTCCTCTTGCTGCTTGGTAATTGGTCTGGAATATCGTAATCTGCCACCGAGTGTTTGTATTCTCTGTAGTGGCTGATGGTTTTGTGTCTGGTAATAGGACAAAATCAGCCATCCAAAACATTTCAAACTATCAGCTAGAATTAGTGATTAGCCTCTACAAGAGCATAGCAATAAATCTTCTCTAGTCCTCTTTGGTCTTTGTGAAAGCTAGCGGCAGAGACCCTAAACGTAATTGTTATGACTAGTGTGTGCCTATGCCTTTTCTCCCTGCTATTTGTTCATTAAAGATTAGTGCTTTCTCTCTCTGAGATTAGTTATAAACGCTGCTGCTTTCAGTACCTTACTGTTTATCTTTCTCATGTTAGTACTTAAAACTTCCACACTTTGTTCCAGTTATTAGCTCCCCTTAGAGTATATTCTTGTATAATCCTCAGAATGCTTCCCCGAATTAATATAACTTTAAGTTTTTAATATTAAAATTCAAGATTAGGAAATCAAAATGTAACAGCAAGCAACATCTGAGTTTGCTCTAGACTCTCAAATAAATGAGCATCGTCAAGAGCTGGAAATCATTTCTCTGTTCTCTGTCCTGTCTGACGATGTAGCTCACAGATCTCTGCAAGAACATAGGTTTCAGAGCAGTAGCATTTACTTGCTAGTTTTTCAGCACTGGTCATATTTGTTAACTTCATTTCACTCAAAATACAAGTCACACGTAAAATGAGAGGCCTGCACTATCCCTCTGCACTGCAGGCTGAGCTGCTGTGCACGTATGCCACTCATCGGTACTGCGCATGCAGGATGAAGATCATCCCCTTCTAGAAATGTTGTTTCTACCTCTTGTGCTCTGATGCATGCCTGTCTGGGACTCTGAGGTGCCTGGGCGAAGAGAGGCCAGCTCTTTGTGACTGTACATCTGTAGCTGTAGAGTGTGAAGGCCAATGAGAATGCCTTCCTTTGGGAAGTACCCCAAGAACTGTGGAGGAAAGGATGAGAAGTCCATGGTGAAACTTTCACAAGCCAGGCTGAGCACTGCTTCAGGGACTCCAGGTGACTGTCTTTCCAACAGTGGGATTTACTGAGTTTGTATTTCCTCTGTTCTTGGAAGCAAGGAGAATGATAAAGGTATTTACTTTTTACTGAAAGCAACAAGTTTTTGAAAGAAAAATAAAATATTTATCAAACATTCTATAAATTATGAAATAAATTAGTTAGTTGCCTATTTTATGATTAATCTTTCAAAAATGATGTAACACTGAAGCAAGTGAAATTTTTTTTGAAGTTTAGACTGATTGTAAAGATTAGATGCATTGGTAAAAAACACCTCACTTCTCTTAGAGATTAGTATTAATCATGCACAGTGTTCTGTACTGTATATCCTAAGGAAAAGGAAGAGGTAAATGATTAACAGTCTGAAAACAGATTTTGTTTGTTTCAGTTTTTAAGCTATTAAGCAACTGATCTAAGAATTCCAGGACATAAAGTCCTATTCATAATACAGTGTAAATATATCCTTTCCATTTGTTGTAAAGAGATATTATATAAACTGACGGAAAGATAGAAAAACATTTTCATTCTATGACATGGGAATATAAGTCAAATCTTTTGGAAGGAAACCTGTAGCTCAATAGCGTCCTTTGCACATACTATTAGTTTTTTTTCAGATGTCTGGATTATTGCATTAGAAGTATTCCTTGGTGTCAAATTGTGGAAAAGGAAATTCAAGACCACAAGTCAAAGAACCTGTTATGAAATTGAGCTTCCATAGCCAAAAACTTTGAGCAAATTCAACTTTTTCATTGGAACAGGTGTTAGCCCCCAGCTTCCTTGCAAAGCCTTTCAGGTGTAGTCCATCACAGAAAGTTCAAAGTGGCTTCGGTATGTGCAACATTTTTAGGGATTTGTAACCTGCTTGGGAAAGGTTTTAACTGCTTATTTGGCATATAGATTTTTATTACAAAGAACACACGTTATGTATATAATGTGGTTGCATGCAATGTGCTGAATTCTCAAAGATGTGTTTTGCTTGGTCTACATTACTTAAGCAGTTCTTTTCCCTTATATTCTCAACTTCTACAGCAATGTTAAGAAAATTCTGCTCCTCTCCACCCAAAAAAACCCACTAAAACAAACCCCAAACTTTAGGTCAGGCGTTGGCTTCTATCGGAACAAACATGTACTTTTGTCATAATTTAAACGAATACTGAAATGCAGAATAACAGATGCTTTCTATTGCACATCTCTAGCATGGTGAAAAACATTATCAGAAGACAGATAACCTGGGGGTAGTTCCTCACAACAGTGCAATGTAATAATGAGAGCTTATTTGATACATGCAGTGATCTGCCCTTTTCAGAAGTGGTAACTGTTGTGTGACAGAAACAGAAGCTCTGCTTATAGGGTCTTATTTCAGTACCTGTACTTACGCTGGTCTTATATTTATCTAAGAGCAGACATAAATATACTCATCTATATGTAGTATCTTTGGAAGAGAGATGGACCTTTCAAAAGCAAGTGGAGGCTTTGGAATGACTGCAATGGAGTCAGGACTACAATTATTGCTGTTACAAAGATAATTTTTGTAAGACTATACTTCATAATTTATTCACAGATACAACCAGTTCTGTTTAAAATTCACAGACACATAAAAACACGTGCATGTGTTGATTTTGTTGATTATATATGAGTATTTGCAGGTTTAATGTAGAAATCCTACTGACTTACTAAATCACTTAAAGACTTTATGGGTATAAGGCAGATGAGGATTTTTAGCAGCATCTTGTAATGCAGTTTAATATTCTTATTGAATATTCTTGAAAATGAAATGTATGGTTCATTGCCTTTTTCATTATGAGTTCAGTGTTAGACTGGAGAATGCCTTTCTGCATCCGTTTTCTATCTTGATTGTGAACATTGGTCTGAATTACAGGCAAATGTTTTATAATGAAGGTTATTTGTGTGGGTTTTTTTTTTTAAGATTTAGCCTTTTTGTATGAGCAAAAATACAGAATTGAAGAGGCTAAAAGTTTTGTTTTTCTATTTTTGAACGTTTGAAGGAAGATTTGCAAATGAATTAATGCCTTCAGGAATTCATGGGGGGAGGGAATATCGTCTAATTTGAGTGAATACACAGAAGTTTACTTTAGTTCACGTCTATAACTCTCGTTCTTTTTATCAGTAATTAAACACACGCATTAAGAGAATGTCACAATGTTTTGTTTCATTGAGAATTTTGGCATGAGAACAGAGTATACATTCATGGCAGCTGGAAATGTGACTGACCACAATAGCTGCAAAGGAACAATTGCCCTTCATTAATTCAATGATTTTGCTAAGTACTAAATATCCATTGTTGCTCTGTGGATGAAAAACATACACGAGATTCACAGCTTCAGGGGAGCATCGTTATTCACATCCACTAACGTCCAGGAACAAGAGCTTCACTCTCCTTCTGGCCACACTATTCTGGAAAAAGATGCTAGCATGGGGTCGAGCAGTGCTGGGAAAAGACCCTCTGCAAAGGCAGAGTGTATGACAACTAAAGTTACTTTTTTAGTGTGATGTTTCATGGGAAAACAGTGGAAGTAGCATGGTTTAGTTTTTATTATCTGTTTTTGCTAGAGTTAAGTCGCATAAATTTAATAAATAAATAAATTTAAATAGCAGGGTGTACATCTGTGTACAGGATCTGGGTAACCCCTTGTGTTACCTCATCCAGATCAGGATTTGATAGAAGAGGTAATGGTTTTAAACTAGAGGGTAGATTCAGATTAGGTACAAGGAAGAAATTTTTCACAATGAGAGTGGTGAAACATTGGAACAGGTTGCCCAGAGAGATGGTAGATGCCCCATCCCTGAAAACATTCAAGGTCAGGCTAGATGGGGTTCTGAGCAACCTGATCTAATTGAAGATGTCAGGAGAGTGGACTAGCTGACCTTTAAAGGTTCCTTCCAACCCAAACTATTCTATGATTCTATGAATAAGTGAACAGTATGACTGCAACTAATTTTACCAAATTGTAGCCATGTATAACTTTGGTGACTAGTTTTAACTAGTCATGTAGTGGCCTTTTATAGCCAGAGGATAGAGAAATACTTGCAGAGGATGGTGACTCTAGTTACAGATGCTCATGGTTGAGCAGGAATGGCTTAGTTTAAGATGGCTGGTTATTGCTCACAGCTCCTGGACTGCCTTCTTTTCTGTGTGTTTAGACAGATTAAAATTTTGGGGACTAGGAAGAACAAAGGGAGGAGGGAGAGACAAGAAAGGAAAAATGTATCTGAAACATTTTAGAACAAAGGAGCTGCAGGAGCAGTGCCACCCGTTCTTCTTATTTCTGAGATACCTGCAGCATTCCGGTGAAACTTAAGTGCAATGAGTAGAATAAAAATGGCAAATAGAGTTCTAAGTGGGAATTTATTTTTTAGTTCCTTGGGTTTTGTAATCTGAATCTGGCAAATGTTGAAATAGTTTGCCTTTCTAATGCTTCTAGCATTAAGTGAACACATGTGACGCCCAAAGCTGGCTTTTTCTAACAAGGACTCTGACAGTTAAAAGCCTGTAGACAAGAGTGGTATTCTATCTTCTGAACATCACATATAAACCTTTTAGTTCTGGAATTATCAAACTGGTATTGACTGCTTTCTTTTGCATGCTTCAGTGTTGTGAAAGTGTGTATTGCTGATCATAGGATAAGGATTAATATCAGCACATTAGTAACAGAGATGTGAATTACCAAGTTATGGATTTGCTTGTGTAACTTAAAAGCCTATGAAGAATTAAAAAATTCAGGGGATTTTAGTACTCAGGGCTTTTTTATTTATTTATTTAGGCATCTGTACACTAACTTACAATAAGGGGCCTCCTCTACTATTATTATGGCATGTAAATGACAGGCATTATTGGTACGTAGAGATACATTACACATTCTCTCACTGGAAAGCCTTCACTGCATGCCATTAGATAACAGCATGTGCTCTGTAGCTGTGGTCTCTTAGCAACTAACTCTGTCTCTTTATTTTGAATTCTCCTTTTGTGACTGAGAGACAGGTCTTAGATGTAAACCTGAGCCTACTTCTCTATTTCCAAGACAGGGAAAGCTGCTATGTTTTGGGGTGCTTATATAAAGTCCATATAGTTCAAAAATATGTCCTTCTAAATCTATTGCTTGTATTGAAAATTGAGATAAACTTAATAGTAAATATGTTATTAGAATCCTGTCAGTTTATAGTATTGTTGGTAGCGACGCAGCAATATGATTTAATATGAAGCTTGGTTTTAAGAAAATACATGATTAAAATCTGGTATTACATTTCAGTAGAAAATGTGAAACCCCTTTCACTGATGTAGATTTTAAGGTATATAGTTTTGGGAGAGGAAGGTTGTGACATATCCATATTTAAAAAAGGATGGACAAAGAGGAACATTCCTTCTAGGCAGGAGATTAGGGGCAATGCTTTCAAAACAATTAGAGGTTTAAATTCAGATCTTTGTGTGTATGCTCCTAAAGCTGTAACTGGCTGTTTTTCTTATTGGAGATTTTATTTGCCTTTCAGTGGCAATGTGTACTGGAATACCCTTTCATTTCTAATGAAAAACCCAGGATCAAGAAATATTTCATTAATCAAAATCTTTTATTAATTCAGTTAAGGAACATAAAACAGTTCCTCTGGTGTGGTGGTGAATTGGTGTATTGAATCATGGTCCTTCTAAACTCCAGATATATTTTCATGTGCAGATAAGTCTGCAGTGAGGAACATATGATAAGAGACTATGTTGGAATGCACCAAAGAGAATTTTCATAATGTTTTTTTCATAATAAGCTTTTTTTTTTTTTTTTCTGTGTGCATGTAGAAACCAAGGCATGTATACTGTTTAGAAATCTTTCTGAAGTAATGATCCTGGTTGACTCTTCTATGCTAAGCTGATTAAGTGTTTCTGACCTTTCAAAGTATGTCGTATATAATCCTAGAAGACCACCAGAGTTGAAACTAGTCTGTTAGTTTTGACATTCCCATCAAGCTTTCTGTCTGTATCACAAGCAATCCTAATTCACTCATTTTTAGTTAATTTGACAGGTCATTGTTAACATCGTTACTAATAGCAAACTGCTACAAGTTACACATGTTTTGACAAGATGAGTCTTCCAGACATGGTAATACCAGTTAATTAGAATACAACGAAAGTGCCTATTTCTTTTGCCCATGAACTGGATTATCTTCTTAATGTTTTGGGAGTAGAAGGGAAAGAAGTGTGTTTACTTCAGGAATAAACTTATTTCTGGCTGCCTAAAGCCAAGCAAGAACTGACACTGTCATGTGCATCTGCTATAGAAAGTTTCTCATTCTGGTAACTATTTGTCAAGTAGATTTTGAGTGAATCACCACTCCTCTAATTAGAACTGCTGCTACTTTATCTAGCATGTTATGATCATCGGGGGTTTTTTCTATGTGTAACCAATTTTATCATTAAATGTGAAATAACAGCTTGTGTGCTGAGGTCTTTCCCTTTCTCAGAGGCAAAAAATTGAGAAGATACAGAGCCTAACCCAGAGAATGCAATGTAACCTGAATGAGAGCCTTCTAAGAGAAATTCAAAGACCATTCCTGAAAAGTCAGTCAGCTGAAGCACAGTTTAAAGAGTCATTGGAGTGAATAAATATTTCATGGCCGAGGGATACGGACATTCATAAACAGTAAAGAAAGATAAGAGGGTGGGATTATGGGAGGCTTAAGTAGCAGCAAAGTACAACACGAAAGAGGAAATACGGCACAGCAGTTTCGGATGAAGCTTGAGTAGAGATTCCTTTCTACTTCTATTTACCAACCAAAACTGGTCTGAAACCTTAAAATCCAATATCTGATCAGTAAAAATGATCTTATCCTGCTTTTAGTTTCCCGTTTTGGTATAAAACTTACAAACATGAAGCACGGTTTTGCTTTAAAACAAGAAGAGAGCAAATCTTCAGGAGGAACAAACAGTTTTGTACTATACTTGGAAGAAATATCTACATGAGTTAAAGTGTCTTTATACAAGGCACTGAATCAAAGGCACATCCCAAAGGTTCATCCATTCCTTATTAGACAAAAGCATTTGAAAAAGTCCTCTGTGACTGTATTGCCTTTCTATCAAGGTGACGATCAGACCCCAAGGGTGTACTTTAAGGTCTGACTTGTGGTGCTCAGCCCCCAATAATGCAGGCCAGGGGAGCACACAGCACCTCCCTCCATGCCTAAATGCCTGACTTGCTTTCCACTGGAAATCTCTGTTTGGAGGTGGAAGAGAATTGGTGCCTATAACCCTAAGAGCTACAGGCAAAAACAAATGCCACTTTTCTGTTTATCAGAAGTAATTTGCACCAATGTTAAGTGATGGTTCTTGTGCCTGACCCACTGTGTCTGTAGCAACTTGATGGAAGTGGGGATCCTGTCACATATGTAGTGATGGGACTGGTGTGGAAAGCACCTGGGAAGGAAATTAGAAGCACGAGGTCCTGACATATCTACCTACAGCAATGAAACAGATTGTGCTGGACTTGGTTCTCTCTGTCCTGGGAAGAGCATCTCAGCAAACATCTCAGGTTGCAGCTGCTTTGTTTGAAAGGTTTGGTAATAAAATCATTGTGGAAAATGCTTTCAGACAGTAGGGGAAAAAAAAAAGGCAGTCTGGTGGTTTCAAAACTATGTGCTTCCATTCTTTGAACTGCAAGAAAATTTTCTTCCTGAATCACTCATGGGATGGTTAATAATAGCGGTTTACTTTGTTATGTGCTAGGCTATGTCTTTTCCCTGACATGAGCTAGAGAGAGCTCTAGCTTATTATATTCTCTTTCTCCTTTCCAAGCCCACTTTTGTTGCAGTATGATTGCTTTCTGGTCTCTTATGTCTTAACGTCTTCATTTCTCTTATGCTTAGTTTTATTATTTTCAAGAAAAGTTGTGTTAAATTATAGATCTTGATAATGTTATATACCTATTATGCTTATATAGGTGCACATCTACTATAATGTTACCCTATAATATTTTTTCTTTCAAACAGGAGAAAATGAGGAAATTAGGGTAATAATAGAGCAAATTAGAAGGCGGACAAACTTGAACAGTAGCCTAGGCCCAGAGAGTGTGCTGTAGTTTGCCATTTAGAGAAAAGAATGACTCTGAAGTTGCTTTCTTTAGGTAGTAAAGAAAATGCCAGTGCAGCAATTTCTCTAATCACAAGGATTGACATTTACTTTGAGATTGAGCCTGCCTGTTTGTTAATTAGCATGGTGGCGTCACAATGCACTCAGCCCCGCATCTCAGCGGGCCCCTGTTGCAAGATTTACATTTCACAGGGAGAAACGGTCTTGATAATGAAATGATGCTTTGCAGACATGTGCAGAGAAGCACAGCTGGATTATGTACATATGATTTATTCAGAGCTGTAGCACATGGGTCCTGTTATTCAGATGCTGATCTATAACTCACTGATGCCTCTTGTGATTTCACGTATATGTGTTCAGTGATTGGTATTAACTTTTAAGATCATTTATTTTTATGTATGCCATAAAAGGCTTACATCAAAGCTAATATGTATCTTCTACATCTCCCCTAACAGCATTTTGCAATGTTTATCTTTTCCAACTTTGTCATCAGTCACAGTGATGCTTTCAAAGGAGGAATATTCGTACTGAATGTGTCCCATTTTGCACCAAAACTAAGTGAAAGATGTTTGAGAACTGAAACGTAACATGCGGTACCTACTAACTCCATTACAGTGTCAATGTTCTCCTTTGAGCTGGGAGAGCGTTTTACATTTTTCTCATTATCTGGGAAAAAGCAGAAGGATGAGAAGAGTTTTATTGGTGCTGTGGCAGTAGCTGAAGTTTCTGAGCAGGCTGTGATGTACCAGAGAGCCACTGCTTTTGTTGGGATTTGCTGCTAACTCTTTTGACTCATGTTGCATTCCTTGTGCTTCACCAGTTACCCATGAAAATGAGGATTCGAAGCTTTGTGTTTGCCAAAGCCAAGGCAAGGGCTTGGCCTCTGTCATTTTTCTGTTTCTTCCCTTTCATTCTTGTGAGGATCAGAAGATGGTTTTAGCCTGGTTTCCTCATTAAACATTGTGTGCCTGATGGTGCTCTTTGCTGTTTTCCCCGTGATAGCATCAAAACCTGATGGCCTGCTTCAACCAGGTTTGACAGAAAGGTGCAGCCCTCTGAGGCTATTCATTTCTGTGGAGTTTGTGAGGAGCATACACTGAGCAGAGGAGAGGGACCCGTGCCACTGTCCCTGCAAAGGGCAGGGAGGCTGCTGCTGGTTGCTGACCACTCCAGCCTGTGCAACGCTCAGCAAGCTCCACACAGGGATCCCTTCCCCTACTGGGGCAGCAGCAGGTAGTTAGAGGGGCTGAGGTTAACCTGTGTGCCTGCCTGTGTGGAGTAGTGTGGAAGGGACAAAATGAAATCCCCGAGAAATCATCCTCAGTGACTAACATTTTAATTGCTAACAAAATACGATGCTCTTCCAAGAAAACTCTACTTGCTCTTATCCTGAAAATGAATATATTAATACAAATAATGTCTCTGCTTCATTGAAGTAATCTATAAGGGAGAAACGAGAGAATCAAACCCCTGTTGTTAAGCTCATCACTTTGGGGAATTTCCTGAAAGTGATTGAATCACTGAGTTCAAACGGAGAAAAAAACCATGCTGACAGCATGTTGCTTTTTTATTCTGCTTTGGCAAGTGAGAAGATTTGAGTATCTAAAATCCCCATTGTATTTTAGGAATGCAAGATAGGGTCGGGAATTGTAGAAAACAGAAGTTACCATTGTTAGTTGTTGACCTAGGAGCCTGTTCTGCTGATTTTTGAACAAGTGGGCAGGCACTGACAAGTCATTAAAAGGAGAAATTTGCAGATGGTTTGAAAACTGTGGCCAGAGGGAGAGAAAGCAGAGAGCTACTGAGGCTTGTAAATATGTAAAATACCCCAGAATGAAAATATATATTTAACCGATACATGTACATGCATTTCTAGTTGAAAAACTATAGTCCGCATGGAGTCATTTGAAATAAGAGTTTATATCCATTATAAGCTCTGGTCTCTACCTTGTTTAGAAAGCATAATAAAGCAGGATGGGATTTCAGCTTCTTCCACATGTCAAAAATATAAAAAAATTTCAGGTTTCATTAATCACCCCTCACAGGAAAAAATGTATTTGCGAATGAAAATTGTGAGCAAGGATAGCATAACAGAGCTATACAAATACACAAAAACCCCCCACACTCAGACATGTTCCAAATCTCAAATCTTGACTTCACAAATGGTAACAGTAAGGATAGACCTAGGTTTGGTATTATCTGTGCTGTTCTCAGAGGGGCAGAGGCCCCAGACATCTTCAGGACAGTTAAGTAGTTACAGGCTGGTACTCTGGGGAATCCCTGTTTGTGTAGTTTCAAAAGTACTTCTAAGTAGCCAAATGAAGTGCTTCTCATTTTTCTTTGAACTTGGAACATCTTTCAGTTTGACATTCTTTCCTTTGAGGAAAAACCTCAACTCAGTAAGTACTTCAGTGGCTGGTTTCTCAACTGAAAATGCCAATAGTGCTAAACTGCAATGATGTTTTAGTGGATTGAAGGTCTGGTCTCACAAGGGAAGGCTTATACTACTGTAAATTCCACTTAAGTCTCAAAGAAAATTGCTTACACTGCTTGTTGACCATAAGAAAACAGAAAGACATTCTGCTTTCTCTTCTTTCTCCTTACATCTGAGTATTGAACAGCTTTTGCAGTTTGCACCCTCTGTTTTCTGGGAGATGTGAAAGAGCTGCTAGGCCAAGGACTTCTTGCTATATTTTCCACAGACTTCTATGGAGGATCAGCTGCACTTATGTATAGCTTTTCACAGTTTTTCTCATTCTTCCCTTTTCATTTTCCTCCTGGAAAAACAAAGTAACTGAAAAATTAGAATTAAGATTCTATCCATGCCCAATGGCAAAACCCCCACTTTAAAGTCCATACTTTTTTTCCCCTTCAAATAGAATAATGCAGTATTCAACCAAAGTGATTTTCATTTGTTGCTCCTGATGCTTTTATTCTTCCCACACTACTAAAAAGCTGGTGTTTCACAGATGGTGCCAATGACAGTAACTGGTGTACCACACTTCTCTCTCTCCTTCAGTACATTTGGCTAATGTTTCCATTTATTTCAATTTCTGGTTGTACTTCTTGCTAGCAATCTAGCTATAGCTGGCAGTATTCGTTTCAAACCCTTAAGTATACACTAATATGCAAAGATTAATGATATATAAAATTATTCCTGAATGATTCATACTGATGTTTAGGGGTTACTACAGCACAATGTGTTGCTGACAGTTAGGTTCTGTATTTTTATTTTCTGCATATATGTTTGTCTTCAGGTTTTTGCTTTTTTAATGCACAAAAGAACATGCAAATACTGTAAGAATATCTACAGGGTATCAGTTGGATGGATCTTTAGGTGTTTTTATTGCTGTATCTTCGTTGAAATTATTTCCCTCCCTGCCTTGTATTTGCACAGGGTATATAGACTGTGACACTGGACTAAAGCAAGTTGCCTAATGCCACACTGACAGTCTGTGGTAGAGGGAGGAACTGATCCCATACACATGCTTTTACTGTTGAACTATAATTCCTCTGGTTTCATACTGTATCTTATTGTGCATATGCTTTCAAAATAATGCAATGTTATGAATAATCTAAAAATAATTGAATCTGAAACTTATAGGTAACTGTCCTTGGCACTAAAAGCCATTTGTGTGCATTTCACAGACTTCATTCAGCCGTTACTGAAGTTTTTGTTAAGATTTCCATTTACTTCTTTATGACATGGAGTAGGCTTCAGGACTAAAAGTATATCCTGCCCATTTGGAGTAGCATTCCAGCTTAGCTAAAGCAGCCAGATGTACATTTTTTTAAACAATGAAAGAAAAAAAAAAAAGGCAAAATAATTACAAGAGAAAATGATTCGACTGAATAACCACTGGTGTTTAATTTACAATGAGGAAAGAAGGCTATTGGCTCAGGAAATTGGTAAATAACATGTAAAGCCTCAGAAGAGGCTCAGGTGTTCAAAAAAAATTACCATCTTTCCATTTTATGTCTATATTTCCTGCAGAGCAAATCCAAAAATATTAAATAATGCGTCTCGGATCTTCCGTAAGAAAGAATTCAAATGAATACAAAGTGTATGAAATTTTAGAAGTTTTTAACATCTGTGACAGTTTGTGGTGTGCTTTGGAATCAAAAGCAATATTAAATGAGAAGCATTTAGTTGACATGCATGTCCCTTAAGTCACTGGGATTTCAGCTAAGCTGGAGCCAAGAATCCAGACATCAAAACTTGACAGATAAGATGTCTTACAACCCTGTCTGGTTTTGCCCTGTTCTTGGTCTTATTTTTGATTCCATCAAAGTAAATGACAAAACTCTTGTTTTTGTCACTGAGAGTCAGGTGGCCCCTGCTACGAAGTTAGTATCTGAAATTCTACCAAGACTATATAGGCAACACTTCCTGTCATGAAAGAATTTAGAATAGCATTGAACATAATGATTTGTCTTTGCATCCGCGTTATGAAGCACTGAAGTCCACCAAAATGATTTGTAGCTGTGGCTGAAAACCGTGATGCTTCTGTTTGGTGCACTGAAACGAGTGTTGCATTGCTCTGTAATTAGAGCTGGGAAGGTATCAGGCACCTCAAACTGTGATAAATATTCTCATATTGTTTTTCAGAAGACAGTAAAAAGTGTATAGAAAGAAAAATACTTTTAAGTAGTGACACTTCTTGCTTTTGCATTGCTATAGTGACCAGCTGGTAAAATTATAATACAACCTTGCATGACCAGCCAAACTGCTTCCATGCATTGTCAGCTTCAAACTGTTCAGTCTTGCATGCTTTCTGTAGATTTGCAGGAGCTGAAATCCAACTTTCTGCAGTCAATCTGAACAATCTGGGAAATGTTGCTAAAATGAAACTGCTTCGATTTTTCGTGAGTGCTTTGTTATGAATACTTTCTCCAAATAGTCTTAAAAACTGTTTATTATCTGACAGTACAAAGAAGACATTTCTAGGAAGCAGAGAGGTAAAACTCCTCTTTATACTGTATTTAAACCTTTGAAATAGTGAGCATTAAGTGGCCATAGATCTTACACTAGCACTGCGAGCTGCAGTTGGTTTCATTCTGAACAGGAAGTATTCAGGTTGGAAAAGGTTTTCAGTACTATAAGCATTCAACATACTACCTTGAACAATAGCCAAGAGCAAAGTTGTTGGTCTCAAAAATACAAGAATATAGTTTGAATTAATTAGTATCAGTTATCAGCTTACTGCTAATAATCAGAAGGGATAAGCAGAAATGGTTTAGCGAATATGTTTGGGAATTGCATACAGTTACAGTTTCGTTGTTTTTCCCCAGTATTTTTGAACAAAAAGTGAAATTTTAGGAATCTCTTGTCCAGTGCAAGGCATCACATGGCTTCCAGTTTTCAGATAAAATGTGCACAGACGTAACTCCTAGAAATCAGGATCATTTGTTCCACCCACATATTTCTTCTTGCTTGATTTACACTGAAACCTTTTTCATGTTTCAGTTGGTTCTAGTTTCTTATTTCTTTGAAGCATAAGAAACACAGACTTCGACCAAAGTGATACTCCGGTCACTCATTGCTGTTTCAGTGGCATGTATCTTTAATTTGTAGTTACTCAAGACTTCCACAGAGAATAAAATATTTTCTTTTCCCCTGACTGTTTCCTTTAGAGTTTTATGGGATTGTTATCATTCTTGCTTTAATTAGATCATTTCAGAGCAGTTCACACTCTGAATAAGAACAGTTGATGTGATAGAACACAACACTGGAAATTTTGGCATTACAGCAACTTCTTTTCTTCTCATTAATGCCGCACTATATCTGCAGATATTTATCCCTTTTTTTTTTTTTGAGGAAAACTGACCATTTTCCATAATTTTGTTTTATTTATTTTTATTTAATTAATTAATTTATTTAATTATTTTCTCTTGGCTACAGGAATCTTTCCCAGCTGGCATCTCTAACTCACCACAAAAGATGTTTATTCTACCTAATTTTCAAAATCTAATAATCTATAACACCACAGACCCTTCCTGTTTATCTTCACACAAGTGGTGTCTTGCTCATATCTGTGCATTGACCTCACAGTAAAGCTGAATAGCTCATTGAAATAGAGTCCTGAAAACTGAGGATTACTTGTGCATATTTCATTTCAGTATGGGCAAGAGTGACATCTTCTCTGCAATTGTTTGATCTCTAAAATGGAGAACATTTATTAATTAATTTTACTGAAACCCAAGCTCATAAATGCTGTTGAATGCATTCCTTTGCAGAACTTTTTTCTGAAGTGATTACAAAAGCAACTTTGGTTCTTGAATAGGATACAGTATTTACCCCTGTAATCCTAAACTTATTGTCCTGACAGCTGGGGAGCTGGAGAGGAGCAGAATTTTCTTTCTTTGTGTTTCTCTCTTTGGCAACTCTTACTAGTGCCTGGTGGAAACGCTGAAAAGAATAATCTTCCAAATGACACTCTCAGCTTAGCCAAAAAAAAGAAAGGAAATTCAGTAGATTAAAGGAAGAGATTATTTATCATAACTGCAAATGTTTCCATTAGAATTTTAGCAAAGTTTGGTTTTTAAAGGCTCAAGAAATTAAAGTTAATAACTTGAGCACTGCTTTGAAAATTGGAAAGATTTCTAAGATTAAGTGGATAAGAGGTGATTTAGCAGATGAGTGTGAGGATTTACTTCCACACTAGGAGCTTGACATCACATTTGGCACTAAATATTTTGTATTTTCTCCACAAGATGCAGGCTCATACAAGCATATGCTAACCCATTTAGTATTATAAAATTTAGAACAAATTTCATTTGTAGCTAGCCTTGACTCTCCAGGAGTTCAGTTCTCACCTTGTACTTGTTGGCCGCCAGGGCTCTTTCAAAGAGAAATACTTTCAGTGGTAAATGCCTACTGGTGAAACTATAACTGGCTGAAATGTATTAGTCTAACAAAAGTTTTAATTCAGAAAAACCAAGGCTGAAACAGGATTCCTGGTCAAAATTGGAGGGCAGTCTTTCCCACAGCAGCTTGTCTCACACCTGAGTTGAGGCAGATAGTCTGGAGTCAATGCTATGCCTGATTTTCTGCACAGATGTGTAAAATCAGATTACATCCAACCTTAGTGTTGATGAGAAGTGAACAATTTTCCTTACAATTTCAAGCACCTACTATCATTGCTAGCTTTTTCTTCATGCATCTGTCTACATATTTTCACACTCCTTGTCTGGTTTTCTGGGGTACCTGCTAGATGTGTAGAAACTTGTGGCACAGAGACAGCAAGTTCAGGTGCCATGCGTTAGGCAACAGTAACACAGAAAGCCATGACTGCCAGGGAACTAACTACTTTAACCAAGCATCCAAAATGGTATTTGGAGTACCAAATAGTTTAGATTAACATAATCTCTTTTTTAAAAAGTAGGGGGTTTTTAATCTTTTTTTTTTTTTCTAATTTGTTTCTGTGTTTACAGCTTTAGAAAGGCATTTTTGAGAGGGTCAAGGAGTCTCTGGCAGTTCTGGGAATAAAAGTCAGATTTCTCAGCTGCAAATCATGTGTCTTGACCACAAACTTTTCCTTCTCAGGAAATCCAATTTTGTTCCAGCTTGTATCCTTGTCTATTGCATTTTGGTGTTGTGTTTTGTTGTTTGTTTTTTTTAAAATCCACAAATTTTAGTTTGATTTGCGTAGTGGCGTATGATACTTCAGAATAATGTCTCAGATGAACAGGCTTTGAATATTAAGAGAAAATATTTTAGCTTTCTTCTTCTATTTGTTTTTTTTAGCAATGGCTACAGTTATATTTTGCCATTGTCTGTCTAGGATGTGTCTGATCCCGTGATTGCTGTTTCATTTTAAATCATAAGTATGTGCACTTCTAAAAGTTACAGAGATATTTAAGTATGACAAGATATCCTTCAGATACCAGCTACCATTTAGATTTTTAAGTAGTCACTGCTTGTGTAAGCAAGGAAATCTATGAAAAAGAACTTCATAGGCCAAAGAGACTTTAATTTTCAATTGATGTTTTTGTGGTTTTCTCTCTTTTTTTTTTAGAGGATGTACTTCTGATTTTCACCTCTCTTGGTGAAACAGTCTGAGGAAAGTGCTTCATTTTTCTAGATACTAACAGGTGTTTTTCTGTTGAAGTTCTTAAAGTCCGAAACTACACCAACTGTTGTTAATACATAAATACTGTCAAAATCTTCATAAGCATTTTCAGAGTCTGCTCTCAGTGTATAGTTCATCTATGGAAAGATAGTTATGAACTTAAAGTATCTGACAGTCTTCATTTGTAGTTAAGCATTTAAGTATTCAGGAGAAGTTTAAGAAATATGCAGGTATCCCTTTCTTTTTCATTTCAGCACTGTTTTGAGATCTTGCATGTTCTCTTTTTGGAGTGCTGTGCTCCATAAAAAACTGGGATTTGCTGTAAAATTGGAGCACTAATAACGGTGCTTTGCTGCTCTGCAATGTTCTCTCTTCTCAGTACCTACTGAATGCTGTTCTGACAAGTACAACAGCATGTACAGTGCTAGCAAAAAAGGGAATATTATAGGTATTATATAGATATCCCAACTCAAGACTGCCAGACATGTACTTTAAATTTCATGATCAATAATATGGTGGATCTTTTCTGAGCGGCTATTATATAAAAGATATTTTTGCTTTCATATCTTTAGGGTCATTTATATTCATATGTCAAAAGGTTGCCTTGCAAGGTGAACTTTAAAGGACTGCAGTCTTTCATATATGAACATATTTGAGGACTTGGCTGCATTTTTGAATGGAGTGGAGATACAGATACTTAACTTTTGGAATGCAGCCACTAAATAGTACATTTGAAAATAACGTGTTGTAAAAATTAAGTACAGGATCATTGTTCTTCCAACTCCCAGGAAGTAAACAAAAGATGGCTAATGTGTTGGGGGTAGAGGATGGTCACTGACACTTTATACTAATAAAGACATCTTAATCTGTTTAGAAAAATTATACTTGTCTTCATTTTTCCTATCTTATCATACTTTTAAATGTGATGCACGTGCATGACTTTAAAGTGTGGGGCAGGGACGTTGCTCTCCGCATGTATTTCTTGAGATTGAGCAAAATGTTGCTTCTATTCTGACTAGAACTTTTGACATGAGTTCAGCATATTTTTAAGTCATTAATAGATTGAATATATAGTCAGAACTCTTTCTGAGGTATGCTTACTGCTTTAGGCAGATATTCTCCAGTAAATTAAGAGAGTGGAAGGACTCATAGGCTGCCATCATACCCAGGGCAGTGTAGCATGCATGTACTTTTATCATCTTATTCTTTGGAGAGCAGTGACTTGGTTAATTATTTTCTGTGATGTATGTGTCCTCTAAACTCAGACAAAAATGCTGTTTAAAGTAAGGAGTTGAATGCAAAACATCAGATGTAATTTTTTACCATGCATAGATAAACATGATAACAATAATTCCCCTTAAATAATACATAGTAGATTCATATGAGATGTGGAAAACACGCTGCATGTGCTTGTGAGGAAATGACCTCCATAATTCATTCATCTGTTATGAGCAAATTTGTCAGGGAGATCCCGAAATCTCCAGGATACCTCTGATGTATCCTCCTAACTCTCACTTTTTTGCTTGTTAATCTCTATCCAGCAAAAGAAGGGATGAAGGGGAAGAAAATAAAAATATGTTTCAAATAAGGCATAGGACCCACGGTGGGGATTAGAGAGGAATGTAAATTGTGCAGGACAGTGGTTCAATAGAGTCTCTGTGCCTGCTTGTCCTGTTTATATTTTATTCAACTTTTGTTTAGTTTAACAAAATCTGCTGTAAATATAGCATCGTGTTGCTTTATCACACACACACAAGGATCAAACAAGGGTTGATGTGATTCTATTAACAATTTTTAATTCTTTGCTTTTCTTCACACCTTACATTTTAACTCGGTGTGGGCGAGAAACTCTGAGAAGATAAGCTCACATAAAGAAGCTGGAAGAAGCCTCCCTGACTGAAACATCACTTTCCTGCTTCTTCAATGCCATGTACAGGAAAGTGTCTTCAGAAAGCTTTCTACTGTAACACTTGTAGGCAAAAAACTGCTGCATTTTAGCTTCAGTTTTCATTAAACTCCTTTATATAGACTTGGTCTATTCAAACAGGAAAATATTATTTCATAACTATAAGCCTTTTCTCATTCAGTGGAAAGCTTTTGTGGTTATTAAATTAGTTTAATATCTACTCTTGGACACTAAGTTTTCCACCTTTAAGTGAAAACAGGATTGTCTAGTTCAACCATATAATATCCTGCCTACGTTAAGAAATCTGTTCTGCAAGTCACTTTGGGCCCTTCAGATTTGGAGGAGTAACATGTTGATCATATATTCTTCAGTTTGGAAAAGGGTTTCCACCCGTGCTCCAATTATACTGTTTGGTTATTTAAAAACAACAACAAAAAAAAAACAAAAAACAACAAAATCAAACAGTATGGGATCACTGTGTGGCCTTTGACTGTGGCAGAAGGGGTGGTTGTGAAGAGGCTGTTGTAATAGTCCCTATGGAGCTCACCATCAGCACATCAAGCTCCTGCTGCTTCCCTGATTTCCCAGTTATCTGGGAGCTGCACCACTGAAGACTTAGGTAGGGCTAGTGTTACATTTTGGTGCTGTTGAAAGTATGCTACTTTTTTTTTTTTTTTATTACTTATAATCCTAGTAGTCAGATTAATAGTAATAAATTCTTTTCAGAGGCTTCAAACTTCGAGAAGTCAGTTCATAGGATCATAGGACAGTCCAGGTTGAAAAGAACTTTTGAAGGTAATCTAGACTAACCCCTCGCTTAGTTACAAACTCCATGAAAAACCTACATTGAAAAAAAAAAACCACGTGATTTTTTTTTTTTTTAATTTTAAAGTACATATTTTTGTTGGATCCTAACTGATGCTATAAAACTCCTTAAGTAAGCTTCCAAAAACCCTTCAGCTAACACAGCTTTTCCCATGTCTATAAAAACTCAATTTATGTGTGTAAGTTACTTAGTAAATCTGACCATTCAAAGATTTGTTAAATGTTTATTTTTTAAGTTTCATCCACTTCTTTATCTTTTGTTCAAATTGGAACCTTTTGGGTCTTATAACACCATCAGGGAAAAAAAATAACAAAATATGACTTTGAAAATATTTTTCTATTACATGATGGTATGAAAACACTTAGCCCAACCATTAAGTTCAGTAATGTGTTGGGACATACATAAATTATACTCACAGTAACAGATTTTAGAAAGCAAGATGACTGCAGGGTGGAGATACTTTTTTTTTTTTTTTCTGTTTTCTTTTCTTGAATTTGCACATCTTTCTTTAGAAGATGCATTTTCTTTTACATGTAATGATTTTCCAGTGAATTGTGCTTCTAGTGAAAAGCGTTAGGTAATGCTTCTAAAAAGAGCTTTACTGTAGAAACATGTATCTGTATTTTCAGAAAGGTGTGACATTGCCTTTGATTTTAGTTTTTGTCAGGTACCAGTATCTCAGTAGGACAGTTCAGGGATCTGCTGTGTCCTTCTGTATCTGAATATTTATCTCTAAAGACAGTGAAGCACCGATCATTACACATCTCTGTTAATTACAGCGTGATTAATTCATCTCTCTGTTAATTGGATGTGTGATGTGCCATGTTCCCTGACAGTCTCATAACTCCGTTAGTGCCAGATGTCTGTCCTGGAGTCTGGAAGAACTCTCTTTACTGGTACTTCAAGTATCTGATGCATCCACAACTACATTTCACGGATCTGCTAAGTGCAGTGATTGAATCCAGCTGTCTTGCTATCATTTGCCAGCCACTCACCATGAGAGCTGGACAGGAAACAATTTTCCCATCCCAATAAAATTTTCAGGGATTAAAAAAAAAAAAAAATGTAAGAATATTTTAAGGCTGTTTTCCAGAAGAGGGAAAAAAAAAAACCCAAGATTCACCCCCAATATAGCTTGTCCTTATGACAGTCACTTCAGATGAAGAGATTCAGATTCAAAAATTCAAGCTGGATATCTCCATGAAATGTGGGGGGGTTTTAAATAAATATTTTGGAATTATAATTTCCTGGTAAAAACCATTTAATGTCGCTAGTTAGTGTGTATTTCTGTGCACCAGGTGATCTGTCCTAGTTGCAAAGGGTATTTTTTTTTTTTCCTTTCGAATGACTCCCAAGGCTTTGGGAAAAGCAGACATTGCACACTGATTTCCCTCTCGCCGCCCCACATCATCCATGCTTCATATAATATCATTTAATAGAGCTACTGAGAGTATGCGAGGAATTTACTGCCCCCCCCCCTTTTTTTTTTTTTTATATCACTGTGACACAAATCTAATAGGAGTAGTAGGTAGATCTAAATGTAATTTTTGGCTCAAATTTTAGCGCTTCATTTTATTATTTATAGTATTATACTGCATTTATACACTGCTATTTTTATATCGTATTGTACTTGAAAAGTACATTATTCTAGGCTCTGTACCAGCATCTGTCTTTCACAGCCTAAAGTTGAATGCCTAAGTCCTACTGTATTTAACCCAAACCACTGCTGCAGTGTAGAACTTAACAGTCTACTCCCTGGAAATTTTGACCTAACACATACTTTATGGCTATGGAGGTGTTTGATCTTGAGGGAGAATGAGAAAGGGGAAGAAAGGAAAAGAGGAATCTATTTTTTTTTTCTCACCAAAGTTAAGAACACATTGGGAGCTGAAGCCTAAGGCCTAGAGCTTATTTGTGTAAGAATGAGAGCAACATACTTGTACATCAGGTAGCTATGAGCCCTGTGCATTTTCACTGTGCAGGTCAGCAACTGGTTGAACACGGCCTGCTGCAACCAGCTATCTAACACATCTTCAGGATGTCCACATGTGCAGGAGCAGCTTTGGTGAATGCAATGTATGCCTGCTTTGGCACAGAATATGATGCTGTCCCCACTGAATGCAATAATGTGGCTCCCAGCTGTTTTTCCCAGAGCTGAGATTTTATCTGTTGGCTCTCACGCATATGCTTAGCGTGTGTGTGTCTGTTCCCTCCTCCTAGACTTTTCTTTGTAGTACTACAAAGGGTGTGTGACATTTGTGAAGAAGCAGGCAGTACTGGACCAGTCTATATGAAGAAACTGTGCTGGCACATCTGGCTCTTGGGCATCTGGAATATTGCAAAGGGTTATACAACACTGGTTTGCTCTATCAGTACAGCTCTTGGGTGTTCAGCACATTACCTTTCCCTCTTACTGGAGACAGCATGATTTGTTGAATGTGACTTAAATGTCTTATTAAATTGTAAGTGAAACCTTTAAAAATGAAATTCTGTATAGGCTAAATGACTAGATAATTTCTTTATACTATAAATCCCTCTTCGGATTTATGGTTATTTCTCTCCATTCTATGAAAAGGACAGTAAAAGAAACACACCAATGAACAGCTTTTTTGATACTTTCTTTGACTATTAGTGTATAAATAATTTCTGAAAGATACTATTAAATTCCCTGGTGGGACAATAAAAATGCTAAATAATTCTAAAGACTTGAAACAGCTCTACTCACAAATTTATTTCTTATAATACCAATAATAGGACTGGTAGTTTCATTATTCTTTTTTAAAAATAATTAAAAAGCAAACAAAAAAATAAAAATATCAAGGTGTAACTGTAAACTATAGACCTTGTAGGGTAATCTTCTCTCATATATATTTCTTTTATTTATAGACTCAAAGGCTTTTTTATAATACTTCTTCACATAGCTGGGTATCTCATAAAGTTTAATGGCTTTTTCTTAACAATGCTTATCCTTTGAGAGAACAATATTTTCTTTATAAGGACAGGTAAGGAAAGAACAGCGAGCTCAGGATTACCCAAGGTCATGGTGGAAGCACACAATAGCAACAGTGGTGGAGTGCAAGCTTCAAAATGGTGTGTTAATACCTCGTCTCTCTCCACAATGCCTTATCCACTGCCACACACTGCTTATTTATAAGGAGCATCATCACATATTGTGTGATTTAGTTTTGTGTTAATGGCAAGGCGCCTATGATTATTCCTCCCCTTACAATGCTCTTTGAAAATGTTTTCACCAGTACCCCAAAATGTCTCCTGTGAGCCATTCTTGTTGTCACAGTTGCTATTCAAACGATAGAAACACGCAGAAAAAAGGTTCGCCTGTATGAAAGGATCCCCACGATGGAAAGTGACCCCTGGCTGTCAGACGCATCGGGCTGGTTCGCTGCATGATCCTGCATAAGCAGGGCTGACTTCCAGCCTCTGAGCACAATGCGTGGTGTGTGGGGTCACCCTCCAGCTCCCTTGCCCCCTGCTCCCAGGCCACGGGGCTGACCTCCTGCCTTGGGGGAGCGTGACCCCTGCCAGCCCAGTTGAAATGGGCTGAGCGGACTCCCAGCCGGAGTGCGAGGCTCAGAGCATGGCTTTCGGCAGCAGAAATGGTAATAGGAGAAAACATTTGTCTTTGGAGGCACTGCTACTGCCATAGAGTATATTCACCTCCATTCTTATTTAAATATGGTGCATATTCAAGACTTCACTTGGTTTAAAAGCTCTGTGAGATCTCAGAGGAGAGAAAAATAGAAGCATGCTGTCAAGCTTCTCTGGCAATTAAAAGAAAAACAAAGGGACGCTTATTCTGCTGTGGTTTAGGGTGTATAATTTCAGCAATGTGTATGCACATATATACATATGCATGTATACGTGTGTGCGCAAGCCCACATGTTCAGAGAAATAACCCCGATGCTGTAGTCCAGCAGCAGCAAATTATTTGATAAAGGTAATCTGTGAAATTAGACAGTTTCTTGTGTGATTAATCTAGCTTCACTTAAGCAACCTTGTTGAATTCAGTGAGACTATTTGTATGAACGAGAGGTACTACACCCTGTCCTTCAGTTAGTCCCACCACATGGGTTGAAATGACACACAACTGAAAACCAACGTATTTTGCATATTTTTTATAGAACTTGCTTCAAGCACTTCCAATATTGTTCCCATTACCTTATCATATGGAAAGTAAGACATTTAGCTGCATTACAGCAAACTGGACACTTCCATGGTACAGTACATAGGGTACAATGTAACTTCTCACTGGTATGGTATGCATGATATGGTTCAAACTGAATTTCACTCAGAGGAGATTCACAGTCTTGAGGAATAGATTAGTTTGCCCTCCAAGTCCTTGAATAGAAGGGCATGGAAGAAGGACTGAAAGACCTTGAAACCTGGTGCAGTGTACTTCATACATGATATGAAGGCTTCTATCCAGCAGGTTACTACTTGGAATTAGTGTGACTCAGAACTGCTCTGTGTAACTTCTCTTGTCTATTCTTCAACCTCCACTCACCGGGGGGAATCTCTTTGCTCATCAAGGTGAGAAAAAAAGAGATGTAATACCTTAGGAGAGAGGTAGGGAAGTGATAAGGCAGATGAGAAGGAAGTTGCTGAGTAAATATTTTCATATCAGGGATTAGTGCAATTAGCTAGATTTATGTATTTATCTTATTCTTTATTTTAATAAAATTGTAGCTTATACCCAACCTTGAAGAACAATGCATGTTTAAATAATTTAACAGAGCAATGGCAGAGTAAATGGATGGAGATGGTATGCAAAATTATTTCACATGCTGCATGTGAAATATGAGGTGCCCTGGCTGCTGCTAGCAATTGCTTTTTAAAGCCCATTCCTCTCAAGGATTTAGTGATTTATTTTTTTATGGCTTTAAGGCTACACTCTTGTGATTACTCTCATAACATACTCATGATTAAATAAATGTATATAAAACTATGAAATCATGAGGGTGTCTTATGTGTTTCTGTTTCAAATACATTTTTGTTTCTTACTCATAGAATCACTGGATGGTTGAGGTTGGAAGGGATGTGTGGAGGTCACCTGGTCCAACTCCCCCTGCTCAAGCAGGGTGACCTAGAGCTGCCTGCCCAGGACTGTGTCCAGACAGATCTTTAATATCTTCAAAGATGGAGACTCCACAATCTCTCTGGGCAACTTGTGTCAGTGTCCAGTCACACAGTGGAAAAAAATGGTTCCTTATGATTAGAGGAAATCTCAGGAGTTTCAATTTGCACCCATTGCCTCTGGTGCTGTCACTGGGCACCACAGAAATGAGCCTGTTTCCATCTTCTTTGCGCCCTCCCTTCATGTATTTATATACATTAATAAGATCTCCCTGAGCCTTCTCTTCAGGTTGAACAGTCCCAGCTCTTTCAGCCTTTCCTCATCAGTGAGATGCTCCAGTCTCTTAATCATCTTTGAGGCCTGTCTCTCTTGTACTGGGGAGCCTAGAACTGAACACTGGACCAGTGTTCTAGCTGTGGCCTCACCAGTGATGACTAGAGGGGAGCGATCATTCTGTTATAATCAAGACTTATTCAAGTTTATCTGAAAATTTGAGTGGTCCTGACTGTGGAGGGTCTGCCCAGATGTCCCAGCTGATTTTACAGTGCTCTGCCACAGTTCTCAAACAGGCAAACTTTTGAGACAGTGATAGGCTGAGATAATGAAACCTGGTTAAAAGCCAGCTGATATTACATGCACGTTAAGCAATTTCACAAATCTTCCTCTTCATATGGCAGCCTGGGGCCAAGTCTTGGTCCAGTACCAGCTGACCACTTGAGAAAATGTGCTGGTGGCCCAGGAAAGACACCGGAGCAGCCCTTAAACCACCTAGTCACAGTTCAACATAGTTGGCATGGGACTCAGTATGTATAATCCTGGCTTCAAGGGGAGCTGGAACAGATCTTCAACACCTTCAGAAAAGCTAACAATTGTTGGCGTGTCGAAACTCAAATCAAATATGAAGCTTAGCTGCAGATTAATTGAATATTTATATGAAAATTAAAGCTGTCCTTTTGTTTTTCGTAAAAGCTGTAATTGTTTAAATTCTCTGCAAAAAAATCTTTTATGTAGGACAAATGGGATTTCCTGCCACATGATCAGGGTTGATTTTATATCCCCCCTTTCACTAATCTAAGATGCCTCAAAGAATTGTATATATGTTGGGTTGCATCTTATTGTAGAGCTTAATTGCTGCAAAAGATGATCTATTTGCTAGAATTTTTATTCCTATTAATAAACTCTCTTGGTAGTTATATAAACATTTACTGTTTTGTAATGAATTAATGTAATTTGTAAAACCATTAATGAAAAGTGTGCTAGTGCAGGTGTTGAGTATACCACAGTAAAATTTTAGTAGTCAGGAGGTTGTTTAGTGTACTTGGTCACATATTCTGTTGTACTTCCAGATACTGAGACTGAAATGGGAAAAATGAAAAATCAAGATTAGAGCCTCTTAAAATGGGAAATAAGTTAAAGCAAAACATATTTTAGATGCCATACTTTTTTTTTTTCCCAGTTGCAAAACAATACACGATCAATTTAGAGGAAACAATATTTCTCCAAGCATTCTCCAAATCTATCTATGATTTCTTCTTTATTTAAATATAATAAATACTGTTGTCATAAAACCAATGGAAACCAAGAACTCCTGACAACTCATTTTAGGTCTGGTAGGTTTGAATGTAAACTGAGCTGCCCAGAGAGGTTTAGTGAAAGAGTTTACTTGCTGTAGTTGTAATAAAGGAAATTTAAAAACCACAACCTGTTTCAAGTCAAAAATGAACAACTGAATACTATCTTTTTCCCTGTTCTTGGCATGCCTATGCTGTTTAGGCAAGTGGCATTATCAGACGCAGGATGCAGATGCTATTTCATGCTGATGCTATTTCTTTTAGATAAGTAAAACTGCATTGTTTCTGAACCTTTCAAATCATTAATTCAAAGTTTGTAGTTTCAGCATGTTTGATTTACAGTGTAAGAAAACAAAGCATAAAAGCTAGGAATAAGTCGTAAGTAGGAATCAAATCATACAATCTATTTGTTTCTGGTGTTACACTTGATTTGGTAAACGTTACATTCCTAATGGGATTGATACGATGTTAAATGGATTCGGTTATTTTATGCAATATATCTTCATTATTCTTCTCTATCTAATATTTATTCCGGAAAGGTGGATCTTCTCTGACTGACATACAATTTTAACTATTAAAATATTACAAAAGCGTAACAAAACACTTGGAAAGGAATTTCTGGGGGGAGGTGTGGACATTTGTGGTTGGCATTAAGCTTTCCTTTGAAACCTGAGATCAATTCAATAATTATTATATGATAGTATAATATCATTTCTGGTCTAAGCAAAATACAGATTTCTGGCCCAGTTTCCAGGTGTCTTGCATATATAATACCTGGTCTTTTTATAATTTTCTTTCTGAAGGTGGTGTGCTGGCTAGTTTATCTACCAAGTGATTATTGTCTGAAGAATCCATGCTCATGTTGGTGCTCACAGTTTTACATGGTTTAACCATAGGAGGGAGCCTCTCCACTTTCAAAGTTACATGGGAAGAAACAACCATCGGCCTTTAGAAGTATCTTCCTACCAGTCTGCCTTTGGAAGTGTAAATGCTGCTTTTTCTCCTGTAAGGCTGATCCACTGCAGTTTTACAGGCAGGTGCATTTACCTGGGAGTCAAGTCTGCCAGCTCCAGAAACAGCTATGCGGAAACTCTCAAACCCTGCTCCCAACAGATGGTAAGAGTGTGATCGTACTTGAACACGAATGGGGTTCAGTCTTTGTTAGAAAGTATCTGGGTCACACAAGTCTCTGCCAGCATCGCTACTGCAGCTGCAGGAAGGAGTGCTTCTTTACCTGATGCTGCATAGGTTATACTCTAGCCTTTTCCATGACATCTCTGTCGTCATTACAGACAATCATTATCAGACAAGTAAATAATTGGATTGTTGTCTATTTATTGCAACCAGGTTAGGTTTGGCCTTAAAACAAGCTTTACACAGTTCAAAATAAAATTTGTGTTTTAATGGAGTTGATCTGAAGTGGAAAGAAACCCATGTGTGAGTATATTTTAAAATGTTTGTGACTGCATTGATTACACTGAATTGGAGCAATATGATGATATGAGAGAGAGATAAATTTATCTGTCAAATTGAAAACTACAAAATAAATGCACAAAGGAAATGCATCATTAGAGAGGAAAAACAAAAAAATGGTTAGAGATGCTTGAGCAAAAGAATATATGAAATGAGTGATTATTAGATCTTAATACCTAAATAAAATTAAATTTTAGTTAATTTAATTTTTTAATCTATATAAATGAGATCTAAAGGAAGCTACTTGTAAAGTTTTTATGCTGTTAGAAATTATTTCCTGGGTTGCTTGTACTTGGTGATTCAGCTTGAGTCTCCTCCCCTTTGTGGTGAGCAGAAGTTCCTCAGATGTTTGACCACCAGGCCTGATATCCTCTTCCTCATCTTACAAGTCTGAGCTGGGGCACTGAGACTGGATTAGAATCTAAATGAGAGATGGTGATTGTTGCTGAGATATCATAGAGACGTATAGTGCTTGTGGTGCCTGGAGTGAGAGCTCACAGTAGACTCAAACAGGAAAGTGGAGCCTCGCTTAGGCCAACCTATTTCTCTAACCTTGCAAAGCTCCTTTTCCAAGTTTTTCTCTGCGTTACTCCAGTTCTGGGCCATATTATGGGCTTTCTGAATCCTCTGCCCCACTCAATGTATACTTGGAAACCTGTCCTGGATAGCAATAGGTTTATCTTATATTATTCCGCACAAATGAAAAAAAATCCCACATTTCCTCACAGAAAGAGCAGTACATGGTATTAACTCAGGCATTTCTCACACCTAATATTCTACTGCTTTTCTTGCATACGTTATTGGATAATGTCCAGATAAAGTCATATGTTATTTTTTCTTGTCATGCGAATGTGATGATAACTCCTGGGAGGAATCTTTAATGGGAGGGTAAATCTGCAACAGTGCTTATGTTACAGCTCAGAACTGCAAATTCTTGTTCATATAAGTAGATTTCTTGGATGGAGCCTGATTAACTGTAAGACATTGATGATGCTTGTGACTGCAGTAGTTTGCAGGGCGGTTTCCCGTAAGTTATTTATACCATATGTCAGTATGCCACTTTATTCCTTACTTCTCCTTCCTCTTCTCAAATACGCCCAAGTTAACTATATTAATTTCTCTTTGTTTTGGAAAAATAGGCAAGAATGCCACTATGTAAATCATTGTGTATATGTTTTTACTGTAGTAATATCCAAAAGTTGGAATTCCAACTGTGCTGCAAACCTCTGAACTACAGGGAAAATACGTGTCTCTGAAGAGCTTAACAGCCTGAAACTTCAAGCCTAGGAATTTTTTATGCAGATGTTTGTCTTTAAATACGGAAAGGGTTACAAAAATGTTGATGGTTGAGCTTTCAAAGGCCTTTCAGTCTTCTCAATGCCTATTTCTGTGTGCTTGCTCCTATCAATCTGTCTGAGCATTATTGTGATGACATCACTAAAAAAATTTCAGGCAGTGTCTACATCAGGCATGTCTCCTGATCCCAGGCTGCACACTCATCCCCAGGCTGGTTGCAGAGGGCTGCAAAGAATGGGCTGGATTATGTTGGGGTTTTTTCCTGGCACCACAACAGCAGTGCCCCACTATTCAAAATTACAGTATTGGCTCATTTGTTACCAGTCCTCTAACCAAAATGCCATGTATGCCAAATCCTCAGAAAAGGTACTTGGAATGTGTTTTCTGCCCAATTTATAGAAAGCAACATCCTTCTTGCTCTTTACAGCTTATGGATGGAGAAGGAATGAAGATTTAACCTTTTACAAGCTGCTGACAGTTCTTTACATTTGCTGTTTTAATTTTGTTCTTCTATCAAACTTTAGGAAGACTGACACATTTACTGAAATTCGCAGACTAGATGCACCAGCGTTGGCTGACGTGCTTTGAAGTTCCAAGTCAGATATCCTCAGTTTCACACATACACTCGTAATGTAAACCCAGCTGCAGTGCTGAATCCTTGCTTTCATCCAACTCAGAAACAAAAACAAAGAGAGAGTAGGTTTAGACTGAGCCCATGGAGATCAAACCTAAAGGAAATACTATTAGAAAACCCTTGTCAAAGCGAAACATTGACTTGAGTAACCTTCTTGCTAGAGTGAGTCTCTCTAATCAACTGAGTTTCTTCTTTCTTTTCTTTTCACCAAACTATGTTTTTCTATTGTGCTCATCCCTCATTGCTAATAGTCATCCTTCCTTCTTGCCAGGTTACTCCTCTTCCAGTTTGCAGAATTGCCACCACACTGCTTTCTCAGAAGATAGATCCTGTGAAGTAGCTACAAAATATTCCTGAAATTCAACATACGCATGTAATAGGCTGGCTGAGCATAGATCATTAAACAGCCCTAATTTTGAATGGTAAAGCTTTAATATTATTTAACTGTATTAAGGAGTCCGTTAAAAGATGTGCTCTCTAGAGCACCTACTGACTATTTATGGAACTTACACTTTTTGATAAAATGCTTAAAAGTCAGATTTCCTATATTGCCTTTAAGAATTACTGGGAGTTTCTTTCTAGAAGAAGATAAGCAAAAAAAAAAAAATCGAAGAACTGCAGTGGATTGCACTAATCAGTCACACCAGTGATTCTCAAAGAGCTTAGTAACCTTTAAAGTTTAGTGCTGCTGGAGTCTTTTTCAGTGTAATTGCCTGCACCACTCTTCTTGTAGAAAAGATTATTTTGAAATGCACTTACGATTGCTATTAAAAATGCAGTGCTATTATCCAGATGACCTTGCTTTATGCTTTTGTTAATCCAAGAAGCATGAGGGAAAAGTAAACGCTATGTAAAAAAGGTGATTTCGACAGATGATACAGATAAAAGAGGACATAACTGTGAGCAAGTAGAGAAAAACCTGTGGAGCAGAGTGTGCAAACCAGCCGATATTTCCTAAAGCTCAGACTTTCTTCAGGTATTTGTCATGAATTAGTCTGGAAGTTATATTCTGCTACAAGAATGAGAAAAATGAGCTCTTCCAATGTTTCAGTGCCTGTGGTTTTCAGTATTATGTCCCATTGTGAGATTTCTTTTTCCTCTATGCAAACTCATTTTTACTGACTTCTGAGTACAAAGATGGCTACACTTTTCATACTTCCTTCTTTCTTTTGACAGGTAGAGTTCTTCTCCTGTGTGCCTATCATAGTTAACTATATGCTGAATGGTATGACCTTTTGTTATTTAGAGGTTATTTATTCATATAAAGTGGTCTGTGAATAGGTCTTATTGTTTCTAAATAATTTAATGTACTTCCTTCTTTACAATGGCAACGCTCTCAGATGGTTAGAGAAAGACAAAGAAACAATGACAGTAGCTTAGAAGCTGTAGTTGGGATATATAGGGTTCACAAGTACTACATCTCTTAAAACTCCTTTCTAAGCGGTGAAATTCACAACTCCTGACTTTCACCATGCTAGAGTCCCACCTAAATCCCTGAATGGGGTCACCTAAAGCAAGTATGGAACTGTAATGTGGTTCTCAGATAGAAAAAACAATTTTTAAATCAGAGTTAAGTTGATGGAACAGGAAAACTGCAGGTATTCCTCTGTATAAATCACTCAGATTTTGCTTTTTTGAGTATCAATCTATCAATCAATCTATCTTCCAGTATTATCGTGGCCTGGCTACTATCTCATATAAATTCTACAGGAAGAAAAATATTCATAAATATGAAAGCACATAAATACCATCATCAGAAACAAAGTGAATCTTTTTGGAAAGACAGTAGTATTTTTTGAAAGAATGAATAGGAGTTACATATATTTATGATCAATTTTTGCTACTGGAATGACTGTATATTTTTAGACAAAATTACAAATGTCAAATCCAAATCTAGAAACATAGCAACATAATTCGTGTAATAACAAACAAAATATATAGGAACTTTATCTCAAACATAGAGTAGACTAGCCCTTGTTGTCGGAAATCATCTTTCAGAGCATGAGGATCACTGGAGATGGGATGCACTAGTGTGAAACAGCAGAGACTCGGTTTCCTGCCTGAGACTTCCTCGGACCAGATCATCTGGCCAAAGTATCCATGTGTAAAATCAGAGATTTAACATCTTCCAATATTATCATAATGAACTCATCTGATTAGATAAACAAGCAGAAACAAAGCCATAAAGATATTAGCAACCTGTGTTACTCTCTAAGGAAATAAGAGGCTCTCACATGTTAGAGAGTCTGTTAATGAGCTCAAGACTATGGAGGTGGAGCCTTAAATTTCAGAGAGTTCATTCACCATTTTCCTTTTTCAACTTTTTCATGGAAAGGCAATTTCTTCACAGAGAGTTCTGTGAAATCTGGCAGATTTGTGTTAAATATGTTCATCTTGTATAAAGGTTTCTGAACTCATTTTAGCAGACAATCTGCATTCAAATACTGAATTTACAGACACCAATTTTAATATACATAAATCCTTTGATACCTTATGATAATTTTTAGGTAGTAAATAAAAGACTTCACATTGCAATTGATTGTCTTAAGTTATTACAATGAGACCTTTGTCCAGTAAGAAATTGTCCAAGATTCCCGGTTAAGTAATTAAATTAGCAGGGTTGAGAGATAGTTCACAAAACTCACAATCAAATTGTTCTTTGGTAATAAAAGAAAAACAGAATTCCTTCTTTCTTTCTTTCCTTCCTTTGTTCTCTGCTGATGCTGCCGTTTTCTCAAACTAGAATATTATTTGTAGTGGAGCATTGGGATTAATTCCTCTCCTTGGAGCCTCTTCCTTATCCTCTTACACCCTAAACCCAACAAAAGCAGAAAGAGATTCTCCCAACTTTTCAATTTTGAGGTACGAGAAAGGTGTTCCAGGTATTTATTGCACATTGGGTTCATTTTTACTGTTAAAATGGCTCTGTATGATGGAAGTTCCTCCTCTGCTCCTGTCTCCTCCTTCAGCTAGCAATAATGGGGAGACAGAGCTGTGAAGTCACAACCCATATTGTGAAAAGAAGATCTCATCCATCAAACTGTCACCTTAGTTTTCTGTCCAGGGTCACAGAGGAACAAAGTCAGCTTGTGTCAGGTTGAAATAGCATTGGTAAGTGTTGGTGTGTGTGAAGCTGGTGGTTTGAAGTCTATTTATTTTGTTTGAAAGACTCAAACAGCATGCTGCCGAGCGGAGGAACAAGCAGGAGGAAGTCTCCTTATAAATTATTACTGGAAGGCTCACAGCCATCATTTAAGATGTGAAATTATGCCATCTGCTTTTCTAGGTCCTTGATTTACTCTCTGGCAGCTGTCTGTTTCTGAGTTTCCGCATCTCACAGAGAGGTAAAACTTGCATTAAAAACTATATATGACAACAGCATTTCTTTAACAAAGCTTTAATGCTTCCTTGAAAACCAGAGAATATGCAGGCGCTGTTATCTCAATATCTGTGGCGTGCTTTCAAGACAAATTATATGAAAAAAATGCTGTCTCTTTTTTTACATAAACTGGGAATGCAGATAGATAGAAATCTTTTCCTGTATTTTTCATAACAACAAAAAAAATTGTTCTGACTTTAGCTATCAAAAGCATTTCAGAGAGACACAAATTGGTTTTTTATATTGTTTTTAATTTGGTGATGCCTAATCTTATTGATTTCACATCTGTTGGTGTCTTTTTTTCTTACACTTTTTATTAGTGATTTTCTGGGGAAAGATCTTTGTTGTTAATTTGCTATTTGAAATATTTAAGGTTTATTTACATGTTCTTTGTTAAAAAGAAAAATCTTTGGCCCAACAACAGCTTTACAAAGTCACATAGCTAATTTTAAAAGAATGAAAAAAAAAAGACTAACTAATTCAGTGCGGGCTAACCCGAGATGCTCGCGGGAAACTCTTGCAAGTACCCAGGAGTGTGCTCATTTCAGAAATTAGCGGCTGAGTGGGTGATGAATGGAGATGTGCACTTTTCCGTGCCTTGTCTTGACACACTGTCTGTGTATGGAGTGTGCTGCCCAAGTGCCCGTTGAGCTTGTTTGGATACCCTCCCTGAGGATGGCCGTGTGGTGTAGGGGGAAGACTGAGCGGCAGCATCATCTCTTCCCCCACCCCCCGAGAGAATTGCTTCTGCTGAAGTCATTTGGTGTGCGCTGCTTTTTCCTGTGTGAGGATTAGGGAGCAGGAGAATGGCTTTGTGAGGAGGCTCGGTGAGAGGGAGCTGAAGAGAGGCTGAACAGAGGGGCCGAAAGACTTTAGCCTTTCATAGTTCTTTCAGTCAATTCATTCTGGGAGACCAATTGCATGCAATACGGCAGCTGTGGGTTTTGTTTTCCTTTCAGCTATATACTGTAGGAGAAGCTGGTAAGGTTATTTTTTTTTTTCCTTGTTCTACTGTTCCACAATGCTATTGTAATTGCTTTATCGAAGTGACTGTTTGGTAAGGAAGGGAAGTTTGTTAATGATGCTGAGGGTCCCTGCATTGTCTCTGCTTTGTGCAGCTGCATAGTTTGGGGAGAGGCACTGTTTACAGTAGAGGGGCTAGTTTCCGTTGAACAACTTTGCTGTTATTTTTCCAAAGTTGTTACAGCCTTTCTTTCTGAGAAGCTAGGAAAATAAGCAAATAAACGGACTTGGCTGTTCAGAAATGGGTAAATTTATGGAGGCGGCAATTTGTTGAAAAAGCTGTTCAGCCTAAATCCCACTTTCAGATGTTCTTCCTTTGATGTTATCGGATTTGTTACTCTGCTGGATCAACTCCAAAACTGGGTTTTATGCAATAACCATCTCTCACAAATCTTTTCTTCACGTTTTCAGCAGAGACAAGATAACTCGCTTGAATTGATAGCCAAATAAAACAAAGCAAAAATGTATCTGTGGAAGGTAGAAATATTTTGGGAAAAGAAAAATCCAGGGGAACTCTGGAATTAAAAAATAAATGAACAAACATTAATTCTTGGCACTAATTTTTAGCAGAATGCTCCTGATCAGTGTAATAGGAAGCATAGGGTTAGGCAGAGAATATACTGTTTCAGAAGATTCAAGATGCACAGGTGCATGTCCTGTCTAACTGCATCCTTCCAAAGAAAGAGTTATCATATTTATCTTTTTTTGAGAGGGAATTAAAAAAAAAGGGGGGGGGGGGGAGGAAAAGTAAACTAAAAAATCCTGCCTATCTTGTCCCTTTCCCCTCTTCTTGTTATTCTAGAATGACTTGTGTTTGTCAGAGTCTTTTATTTCCTTTCATATTATCGTGGGAAACTTTAGCTTGAATTGGTTGGACACACATGAGCGCAGCTTGGGGTATACCATGTCTATTCCACAGGCCGGCTATGAAAATCCTGCCTGTGACTCAGATGAATTGTAAAGACCATAATTACCAACAAAAGTTTCTTTTGTGGCCATTCAAAAATGCCAAACAAGGTAAGGAGGAATGATTGACAACAGCTACACTACTGATTGACAGGGAACCAAAATCTTAGTCTGTGACTTAGTATGTTAGTTTTTCAGAAAGTGTTAACCTTTTTCACTATTATTCTGTTCTTTGTGGTGGACTATTCCCAACTCTGCTATTGAGGCCAGAATGTCTATCTAAAATGTGCCTTTGTAATTACTGCCTATATTCTGTACATCTCTATACAATGATATGCTTATTTGTTGATACTGAAACAAAATCGAGAGATGCATTGCAATCAGACCTCCAGGGAAGAATGTGTTATCTTTTATATGCCTCACATGCTTACCTATTGATTTCAACTACAGATTTTACTCTTATGAAGTAATGAAGTGCCACATCCAAATCCTGCAAATTTCTACCCACAATTCTAGCTCTTAATAATGGAAGGCCAAGGATATCAATGTGGTTACTCATGTGAGTGAAGATCTGGAGACTCATTTTGGATTCATGAATGAAATGGTTTAGGAAGTGCACAGTTACTATGGTTCTCTTTTGGCTTAAAAACAAAAATCTCCATTAAAGCAACCACTAATGAAATTTGTTAGAGGAGCCTAAGGATAGACAAATTCACTGATTTAATTTAGGAATACAGTAGACTCTTGACAGCAGTATTTCAAGAAGAATGATTAAAAATGCTCTCTCTCTTCAGCTTATTAACAATTTTAGAAACAAGGGAAGCATAATTCATCTCTTCGTGCTGCATCACTGGATATGGCCATGACCCTTGAAATACCACCACAACTATGAGCCGCTCCTCCTCTGGAGAATAAAAGTTAATTTAGTGTGGTCTTTATCACATGCTCCCCACTACTCCCAGTAATAATTGTCAGTTCTGACAAATGACAACAAACTGATATTTCAGGTTAAGCTTCTCCTGGTTTTCTGTAGACAAAGGTACAGTATCTGGAGCATGCAGTGTTTATTACTTTGACATCCTTGGTTTCATTGCAAGCAAACAAGGCAGGGTATTTTCCCTGGTTACTGGTATACTCATTAAGGCTCCTTAGTTCTCTAGTGGAGAAATTCCTTTGGTTCAGTGTTTCTAAACTGTTCAACAGCATCCTTTCATTTACAGAGATAAAGAGATGTATTTGCTGCTAATTCTTGCCCAGTTTTCATGAATTCTAAATTTCCAAAATTGGCATGTAACGGAAAAGAGCTCATAACTGATACTGTATCTATGCACATGGATGGTAAAGGAACTACACTACAGTTGTTGTGCAAGAGAGTCTTAAAATTAACTACCTGAAACACAAAAGCGGCTATCCTATCATTTTTTATAAAGCGGAAATACATATACTTTTATATGGCCATTATCGTTGGAAAAAGGGCCTCTAACTGTGAATGACAGATCACCACCAATATCACATTTATGCATAAAGAAGTAAATCTTGGCTATAAATGTCTTTTATTATGTTAAAGCAGAACAAAATTAATTCCAAAGGTAGAGGAAAACGCATATAAATAACCTTAACGCCAATTTACTCATAAAATTAGAGCAATCTAAACATATTCTAGGGGTCATTAGCTACCAGCTATTTGTCACAACTGGAAGGTTTAGGCAAGTGAAAACTGTAATATTGCTTCTTGAAACACATAAAGACCATGGCGGGGGGGGGAGTGTATTTTCTATACTATATACATCCATACCTATATATGCATGTATAAATATTAGTGGTAATTTATTGAAATGCAGTTGGCATACTGCAGATTATTTTAAAGCTGGTTTTGTTAGTACTCTTTTAATTGTATCCCTGCTTGCATCGCTGTAAGAGTTGTTGTTTGAACAGACCTGTAAAGATGCATGCTAACATTATGAATCTTCTTACGTTAGCTAAACACTTTTTATGTTCCTTATCACACAGAGGATTCACAAAGCCTACGCTTAGAGTTCAAGGCTACTCATCTTCCTAGAAATAACTACCTGAAGTGAATGTCACCGTTAAGTTAGGCTAAACACAGTGTAGAAGACTTCCATTTTTCTTATACTTAACTGGAAGAAAACGTATCTGGGCTCTCATGGGAAGCTGCCATTTTACAAACAGTAAGCAGCAGGAAGTCCAGTCTGGTGAAACAGGATGGGAATTAGAGAATACAGCTCCCATTTGACTGTCTGACAACACAAGAGATTGCTTCAAAATATTTTTTTTTTTATTTTTTTTTTTTGCTGTGAAAGGAGTTAGATACTAATTCAGTAATTTTTACTCATAAAGTAATAGAACATAGAACAGGCTGAGTATTTTTGTCATATGTATTTAAATGATACTTACAGTTTTTAGATATATAATTTTCAAAACTTTTTGATGAACTTCTGTATGATTGCTGGTGCATCTTTCTGTTATGCACATCCTACAGCTCCTTAGGAGAGCAGCATGTTCCATAGCTTGTGATTTGCTTGTTTTTTAAACCCAATGTAAACAGATAGAAATTGAACTGCTAAGTAGGAGATCATCTGCAGGATAATTTGAGCACAAGAACTGTGAGATGTTGTAAGGATATATGCCTGAGGTGTGCAAAGTTCGCAAGCATCCCACTATCTTCCCAGAGAATGCTTTAATGATGTATGGCCATATCTCTTCACCTTTGAAAAGCTGTAATGTTTGCAAGCATGTTGTCTCTTCTCGTTGTATGTAGTAGGTATCTTTCATCTCTGAAACCTCAGTCTTTTAGAACAGCAGTATCCACTTCCATTATAAACTTTCAGGTTTTAAGAGACTGACTTGTGGGCAGTCATAAGTCAAAATTCAGCCCACATGGTGTGGCAGACTGGGCAGGATGCTGTCTGTCATGGTCTTGTAGTTGATGCAGAATGAAATTATTGAGATGTGTGGTCTTATCCCATTAAAACTGACTGAAATGTTAATAATCTTTTGGCTGACACTTTGAGAAAGACCACCAGTGATTTCCTAAGGGAAAAGAACTATTAGCTTCCAACCATACCTGAGTCGGCCCAAGCCCAGTGCATTATTAGCTGACATCTACGGAGATTTGTAAGAGCTTTTGAAGTTTTCTGGATTAAGTACAGACAGAAAAAGAGATGGATTATTTTTACTTCCATGAACTGGAATATCATACTTCAGTGCTAAATAAAGGAAACTAAGGGTCAACCTGTCAGTCAAAACTCATCTACATTACAAAAATGTGTGAAGCTTTTTTTCTGCACTGGTCCTTCTTATCCAGTATGACCAGCTGTAGAACTGGTGTAAACTGAGCCTTTGAGACTCCAAGGGCTTTCAGAGTGTTCTCAGGTGGCAAATGAAGGAACATTTCCTCTGCAATTCTCCCAAAGTAGTCCCAGTAGACGTGTTGTTAGGGATGGGGCTTATGCTTGAACTTAGATCACAATTTAAACATCCAATTTATTTCTTTTTTTCTATTGCATTTAACAGGGTCAGATTTAGGCAACTACCGATTGTTCTCTGTGACCTGTTTTCTTCCAGATTGTGGAAAAGATGAATGCACCCTGTTGATACTAGTGTAGTGTCCTACAAGGAGACATTGCTTGTCTTTTGGAAGCTCTGTCAATGACAGTTTTGCTACCTGCAGTTTCAAGGACAAATATTAGACTTTGCGCTGCATGCTATTTCCTTTTATAAGACTGTTTCTGTACTCCACACCTTTTTGCAGTCAACAATAAAAATTTGCCTAGAAAGATACTTTTGAAATGCCAATAGAAGCTGAGATAATTGTATGGTCAAAGCTGTAAGCATGTACAATACAACTTGGGTGGGATTCAGTTTCAGGTAAAGACGCTAAAACTTTGGCATTTGTGTGTAAATGTCCACATGTGACTCAGCTCAAGTGACAGCTGACACCTATGGTTCAGTCCAGGGAGGCCATCTTAGCTGGCTAGATCAGCAGCTCTTCTCATTTCACTGTTTCTGTTAACGAGATCACCACTGGCTACCATGCCACCTTTCACAATGAGCTTGTCTACAGACAGCTGCCTATAATTTGAATCACTGCTGATTTTTTAGGTCATTTTATTATGCCACTACTCTTGAGGAGAAAACTGAGTTATGTATGGAGGAACATTAAAGTGTTCCTGTTCATTATGGTAATAGGAGGAAGAAGGAAAGCAGGAAGGAAGGGGGAAAATGTATTTATCCTATCTACTGAGGGCATCTACTTTGAATGCTTAGGTTAGGACACTGAGCTGCTTTGTAATCGAGAGGGAGACCTTATCTGAATTATTCAGCTTCTGTACAAATCTGTAGCCAAGGGGAGACAGTCTCCTTAGACTGATTCAGGTGGCCTTGGTAAGATGCTGAGCTGGTAACATCTAGGACTAGTCAACAGGAAACATCAGGCATGCTCATTATAGCTTAGGTCATCTGAATATGACATACTTTCCTAAGGTTATTCTAAGTTCTGTTAATATACGTTCAGACTAAAAGAGATTGTATCCAACAATTCTTTTCAAGATTTCTATTACTCTCTTCTATGCATCTAATTTGGCATAACTACTATCTTATGATTTGAACTGACTTCTAGATGTACCTACCACTCCATCAACTAACTGCATAGGACCATAGCCTCTGAGAAAACACTCTGAGAGAAGAAACACTTTCCTTTTGTTATGCACCACTTACATGGAGTCCTTTTGCTGAGATATCTTTAAACTTCCACATTGTTTATGCATATCTACAATTTATCTAATGTATTCATGTGTATTTTGAAACAGTATACATATGCACTCCATCTCACAGTTCTTTCGTGTGTGCCAGAAAATAATGTCTCCAACTGAACAATATAAATTACAAGCCCAATTCTTGTCTGTTTTGAGGCCTATAATTAGAGCTCAGATGGTAGGGCAATTGCAGAAGAGAGTTTACCAATTTACATGTTAATCAAACATAGTTTGATGGACCATGATTAACATAGGCTCAGTCAACATCTTAATTAGCCAGAAGCATATCATGAGGCATTGGTGCTTGTCTTCCTACCCCAGAGAATTTTTCCCAAGTAAGCAGAGGTTCCTCAACTGCTGTTTCCCATCATATTGTTAAAGTTAAGATCTTAATCATTGCTCTAACGAGGGAAGTTAGTTAAAAACTGTTCAGTCTTGTGGAGAACACCTGAGGTAGCACAGCATCTTCATTAGAGGGCAGAGCCTGGCCAATTTGTAACCTGGATCAGATATGATATTAAATGACAGATTTCTGCCAAAATCACATTGAGCATAGAATATGTTTTTTTAAGAGCTGTGCATGGTTTTATCTGATTGATTAGTTCCACATGTACACAGCCCCAGGAATCTCTCCACAGGAGCCACCACGGAATCAGGATAAGCACAATTTAAGTATGCCTTTGTACTTGAGTAACCTGCTGGGCAGGACTTCATCTCTGCTAACAATGTCTCTCCTGATATTTTGTTTAAAGGCATTCTAGTCTGCAGTCAATTTATTTTACAAGCAAAAATCAACTTTCTCCATACAGATATTTTTTAAGATTCCTTGAATACTATTGTTTTCAAAAGCTAGCCTGTCTGAGGAGTAGCTCCCAGTGGGACCAGAAGATGTTTATATTTTTTTCCCATTTGATTCCTTGCTGTACATCTTTCACTGTTGCAAAATATACACAGTGATATGTAGATGGATAGGTTCAGTGTATATTTATATTTATTTTTAAAAGGAAAATCTTGTTATGAAATGTTTCATTCTAGTGGGAAGAAGTTATTTTATTGATGAAACCAGAAACTCTATCTCTCTGGTATCCTGTGTTCCCTCAAGAGTGCAGAATAAATGTGCAAATAGCATGTAGACTGCATGCAATTTCTGCCCTTGTTTTCATGATGCATGAGCTGCTGGTGGTGACAAGGAGAAAAATATCTGTTGTGTTGCTTGGAATTGACAGCTAAGCAGAAAAGAGAGTGACTTGTGACCATTTATTTTCTATTATCTCTGGGCATAACACTGTGATTTTCTGCTTGGTTTCTGTGGCGAGGTAAGAACTGTGTTTGGAATCAGTACCAGTCACTGCATGAGTGTCGAATGCTACCCTGGCCTTCCACCCAGGGGACTGCTATCACAGCCTCCAATATATGAAGTCTTCTCTCATTACAGAAATAAAGGACAGATTCCCTGAGATCAAAACCACTTACAAATTACAGATATCTCTTGCCAAAACTGAGAGAATTTTTTAGTGGAAAAGACCCAAGAAGCTTCCTTGGTCTATTTGTCTGCCAATGCCTTATTATTTCTTACATCCTCTCAAAGACTTTATTACGTTCAATCCATCCTTGTAGGTTTTAGCAGCTGTCTGGCGTCTTATTTAGAGGATTATTTTTTTAGTATTAAATGTTCACTTCATGCCTCTGTTTGCAGTACAAATCATCCTGCTCCCTTCAACTCAGGTTACCAAACAAAAGAAGTACTCTGTATGTAATTATAAAAGCAGTTTTATTCCATTTTTGAGTATACTGTAATTTTCAGATTAATTGTAAGAATTTGGATTGAATCCTTTTGAGAAAACCTAACCTTAAGGTTATTTAAGCCCTAGTATTTACCATCATACAATAAGAATTTAATTCCTTGAAATATGGAGTGTTAGAAATTACCTTCACATATAGCACTTGAAATATCTTAGGCTAAAATTGAGCAATTTTAATCTTCATGGAGCCAAACAGTCAAAAAAAATATCAAAAATTCTGTGGCTCTCTGCAATTGCCATATTGCATTAATGCAGATGCTGCCAATATTTCTTAACCTACAAAGAAATTGATGAGTGCAATCAATTTTTTTAGCCTAAAGACATACTGATAGAGCTGCCACTGAAGTTACTGCAGTCTACAGATGTCATGTGAAAACAGTTGTTTGGATGAGTACTGAGGAAAACTCAGTTTTTGGTGGCTAAAAAAACATGTGAGAAAGTAGCTTATAACTGACACCCTTAAATGTTGAGTCTTGATATCGTTTTGGTATGTAAAGTTTGAATATTTTACTTTTATTTTAGCTATGAACAATAGCTCTGGAAACTCTATTCCCTCTAAATACAGAAAGAACATTTTTTCCAACAGCAGGTTATGACTTTAGCCTTACTTACTTCGGAACATCACTGGAGGTAACTGTGCTGGGTCCCCATTCTGTCGTTTGGTAGCTCCATACTATTAGTATGCTTTATATTATTCCTCATTACCTTTCCTTCTGATACTTATTCTAGATGACTAATTAACAATGAGGATTTATCTCTGCTACCATCCATGAATAAAAATGCTAGGTAGTTTCATAGTTAATCCTAAAGGATAAGTCTTTTTATTCATGCGTTCTGGAGGTTTGTGTCTTTCTGCGTTATAGCAGAATCTCACATACTTAGATTTAACCCTTACCTGCAATATTTAAAATCTGAGATAAATCTCTCCTTTAATTTCTTAAATTTGGTATCATCATAATGTTAAAGTCTGAAGAACTATCCTGACATCTGAAGAACGTAAAATACAACCCCTAAAGAAATGAGTGCAAAATTTTTTAAACAGAAGAAACATCCAAGAGATTTAATTACTGCTTAAAGTTAACAGCAGCAACAATCGTATACTAATGTATAACCTGTTTTTTCTCTGGAAAGATCTAATTGCAGTGCCTATCCTTAACAATTCTAGGACATTATTTTTTGAAAGGTTTTTTTGAGTTCTTAGATTAAATATTGAATTCAAGTACATGCAATCAAGAAGCAATGCAAAATATTAAAATATGGTGAAAGGACATAAGCAGAGTTTTCTTAAGACACTTAGTTCGCAAGTTTTCAGAGCAAACAACTGTTTTCTACAGTACTACAATTTTCTATTTAAGTGCTTACAATGTAAAGATCTAAAAATATCTTCTATCATACATAGAATTCATTGTTTTGATGTATCCTCATAACAAGTCATCCTTCCAGACGTATACAAGTAATAAGACCATAAGTAACTCGCATTTACACAAAGTTTTTCAGTATAAGAAAATCTGTACAAAGTGCTCCCGTTTTACAGAAAGGAAAACAAAGACAGAGGTTCAGTGTTTTGATCATGATTCTAGTATTTCTGAGACAAGAAGGTTGCTAATGTTAATGCACTGGACAACTTTCACAGATGATCCTCTCTCTCCTATGAAAAGATGTTTTTCTGGAATCAATTCCAGGGAAACATATTGGGGGAGCAGGTGGGGATTTATTGAAAAGAAGACACAGCTATTTGAACACTATTGTAGTCATTAACAATGCAGACATTAAGCTAAACATACACAAAAAGTAAATATTTATGTGACTGTGGTGAAAGTGGAAAAGCTTTCCAGTGGAAACTGGAGAAAGTGGAAAAGAGGACAAAAATGCATATGTTTTAATTTTGTTTCACTTAGGTGTCTGACTCTTTCTCTTATGTTATTTCTTTGCTGTCGTCTTTCTACAAAGCTGTAGATTTGGGAAATGCTAAATCAAATTGAAAAAGGTAAAAGTAAGAAAAAAAGTAATCAGTTAGTTGAGAGAAAGCAGGCTAAGAAAGAAACAACCAGCTGTAGTCGATACTGTTCAGTGTGAAAACTGTGGTGGTAATTCTCTTTATTTATTTATTTATTTTCTGTAGGAGATCATTAGAGGGCTTTATGGTCTTTCCAGATCAGTACAAAAGACATTCTATATCTTGATGTGTCTCTAAGAATTTGAAAGATGTGACATCTGTAGGGGATACTACTGTTGATTTTACATCATTAGTGTATCCCTTCATTTATTTCTGCAGAATATCCACACTGTCTTTTAAAGTGTGAATTGCCTAGGGTGACAAATTGAATCTTGAATCTTTGCACCTGACGCCATGAGAGCCTATAAATTAGTTATGGGCTAGGAAGGTAGAATCTTAAATGTTTCTATTTCTCATAGAAAAACTGACCCCTGGGGTCACTAACCAAAGATTGAAAAACCTGGACTTGTTAACAAGAAAACAATTAATTATTTACACACATGTGGGTGTTTGCCATTAGCATCTTCAGAATTAGAAGTCCTTGTTTTGCTAGATTTACTTCTGCCTTCAAGACTGTAGTTATTTTTTTTAATAACTGAACGGGCGTTCAGTCTAGTCCATTTAATACCAGGAAATATGTACAACAGAAACTATTAGTTAAAGCAGGGCTATATGTGTCTATTGCTTTGGGTCTTCCAAAAGAACTGAAGATTAAGCTCTCTTATTTCAAAGCTACAATAGTGTAGACTCACCGGTAATCCCTGTACCCAGATAGGGCTTTATTATTCTAGCACATTCGTGGCCAGGATGAAGCAAATAAATTATTGAGTGCTGTGGGTGATTTCATTTATTTATGTATGTATGTATGTAGTCATTGTTAGAGCAAACAGTAGAGAGAAACCTTGCATCCTAATATGACTCCTAGGGGAAAAACTTAATGCCGTTCAGCCAGGTGGAGCTTCTATGTATTTTTTTTCCATTCACTGCCATCCGCCTATCCATCATAATGCCCTGAGCACTTTTCATCCATGAAAACTCCATGCTATAGCAATATATAAGCTTTGTAAATAAAGTCTGGCACCCCTAAGGGGAACCATATAGAATTCTAGGAATTCTCATATATTTAATCTGTTTTAAAGCCTGAAAAGTATATTTCTGTAATAAAATATTTTAAGACCTTTTTGTCCTGGGAAATTTCTTTTCCATGGCAGGTGACCTTTACAGGTTCTATCTGGCTACATAACTGCTGTGGATATGAACATTTAGGGGTTTCCAATGGATACTGTATGATCCAGGCATTTTGTAAATATTACTCCAAGGCTACAGCACTTTCTCCCCTTCAATATTTGAGCAGTTTGAAAGCATCAAGGCCCATGTTATCGCTGCAGACATGTGCAGAAAACTCCATTGGCTACAGCCAAAGCCGCACATGTGCATCCAAGGGCAGTATTTTTGTTCTGAAAGTTAACTAGGATATGAGAGTATAGAATTGGGTTTTGTACAGCCCCTTTAACACTTGTTATGCCCCAAAGCATCTTACAGGGAAATAAATGAGACACTACTAGCACAGGGAGCATGTAGGAAGTCTGAGGAGACATTAGGTGCTTAGTATAAGATCATATACTGTTTTAAAAAAGGAAGGAGGAGACATTAGTAGAAGACCACCCAGTGTTTCAAAAAACAGAGCTTGATTTATTAAGAAAAGCAATAGTGGCCAGATATACTGATGTTATTGTATTTTCCTTCCTCCTTCTCCTCCCTCTGTCTCTTACATCCTTTTATCTTCAGAGATTTTAACCCACTACCTTTAAACTATCGACTTTTAAAAGAAAAAGTCCTTCTTTGGCCTTGTCTTCTGGGCATCCAGCAAGACCTGGATGTTAGGTCTGAAAAACAAAATGCCTTCTCACCCTCAGCTCCACATTGCCGAATGCTCTAATCTAGGCATGTTGACATCACGAGCACAGCTCTGTAATAGTATATATGCAGCCGTTTGGAAAAAAAGACACTCCTAAGAAGCTAAGGAGGGGAGGTAGAGTTTTCCAGTAGCTTCTTTAAGGCAACCTGCTCTGGTAGAGCAGAGCAATTGGAGATGGCTCTATCTCAGCTCACTCCAGACTCAGGGGTATGCTGAACAGCACAGCGCCTGAGCTGACAAATCATGTGGGGGCTTACATTTGGAAGTAATATTGTCATATTTAGCTTGAAACATGCTAAAAAGCACAGGCTAGTGGGTGCTTCTAAGATACGGACTGCTCCTATGTAGCTTCTTGTCATGACTGGGGTAAATGTGCTACCTTAATTCAAAGCTTCAGTAGCTTCAACAGCAAGGTACATGTATCAAGCTTCATGGTGCAATGAACACCTTCCATACAGGCCTCAATCATACAGGAAATGCTGAGACAGCAGACTCCTCTATAAAGCTCATTGCAAGACTTGGGGTAGCTAGGATGGTGCACGAGTTGATAAGCCATTTGAGCCCAAATAACGTTAAGCTTCAAAGGGGAAAGAGTGAGTTAGCACAGATACAGTGTATTAGCCTGGTGTTCCCAACACCAGCAACTGAGCAATTTTTAGAATTTGCAGTTTCTTGTTATCCATTTCTGATGCGACATGAAAGTCCTATGTGGCTGTAATTTCCCTTTCAAATTGTTCTGTGAGTAAGAACTCTTGCAGTGATTGCATAGCTCTCACTGCTTTGGAACAGTCTGAATTCATATTACTGACATCAAGGGTGGATTTATCTGATGGTACTTCCTTAATTATTTAATTTGTTAAAACATTTAATAGAACACTTCTGAAATTATGTACTCGATATTTTCACCATAAAAAGTCAGCAGCAACATGTGTATCTGTCTGCTACCGCTTTTGAAGTGGTAGGATTTGGTCTTGGGCGGTGCCAGGAACTTGCTGCTTTTGTAGTTTGGCTGAATAATTTGGATGCAATCAAAGGTTTTCTTGCTGATTATTCTCTATTTTACAGTAAACCAGATTATGTGAGATGCCCTTAAGTAATGATCCTAATAATAGGATATTATACACCTATAAGCATCCATACACACATGCATATGCTACATTTACACTTTTTATATCAGATTTTTTTTTTTAGCAGCTCTACAGTTATTGCTTAGTTGAACTGCCTCTCTTTGTTTTATGGGTGTTTTAGATGTGTGTATGTATTTCTGTTAAGATATCCTTCCTGCTGTTCCCTTTTTTATGTGGAGGTGAGGGCTATCAACACCACTGCTGCAGGAATTGGGGTTTTTAACCATGTAGTGACTGGGCCCATTTTGCCTCCTTAACTCATACAAAGCTCCCTATTAATCTGTAGCTTTGCACTTTGGTGTTGCAATGGAAGCTAAAGAAGAAATATAAAGCATGATAGCAAGTGCAAAAGCTTCTAAACTATAGCGTTTGGCTTCCTGTTCAGAGCATGCCAGCAGAGTCACAGGCAAAAGTCAACTCATAAAGGACAAAATAGAGTGGGGTCAGGGAGCTCCTCCACAGGGAAGCATCAGGAGAAAAAGAAAAGCTGGAAAGGAAAGCCAAGACAACATCTCTGGGAAAAGGGACTTGTGGCTGCTGCAGCTGCAGAGGGAAGGGACATGAAGGGCTGAGATGCATGAGCCTGTGGGCAAGCAGCAGCCTCCCCTGGGTGCAGCTGCCCCTCTCTGCTCCCCTGGAGCACCCGCTGGCACCTTGGAAAGCAGGCAGCAAAGCTGCTCCCGCATTTCCTGCTCCCAGCAGTTGGCTCCTTCCCTTACCTATGCCTAGAGTTGGCATGTGTGGCTCATATGATCTCTGCAATACTGCTGAAAAACAAAAAAAAATAGCAAACCCCAGAACTGTATACACACATACAATCACACAGAAGCATTTGCTGGTGTTTGGCTGCAGGGTAAGTCAGGAGGGGCAGGTACTGAATGTCTTAATTAAAATGCTGGTAATGTTAACTGTACCATTAACATTCTTTTAACAAGGTAACATATAGGTAATGTATAGGTGAGCAATGTGGTCAGTGCCTTATTGATACCGGCCCTTCCAAACAGCAAACACATGTGGGAAACTGGATAGTTTTTTTTGTTGTCTTCAGAAACAAAGATTTCTGTAGTCCCTTCCACATAAAGAGATTGCAAAGCCTGAGCTAAAGCTGATGAATGATATGGAGTCAGAAGGCTGTTTAAAGCAACAGGTATTTAACCTGAAAGTCCGTATGTTTTAAGCGACCTCCCCTGCATCTGCTGCCGCAGAGGAAGGAAGCTTGCAGCAGCCTTTCTGGCTGTAGCAGGACACATTTTCCCCTCAAGGACCTCTCTGCCTAGGTTAGCATGAGCACAAGGAGAGGGTGTGTTTTCTTACCTGCTGAGGATGGCTAGCTTTGTAAAAACATTACCTTCCTACCACGCTCCACCTCTTTCACAATTTTAATATCTTAGCTTAAAAATCACAACATGTCAAAGACAATTCTGCATTCCTTTTCTCTAGCCTCTGGCTTTCAAATTGTGGGGTTATATTCAGGTCAGACTGTCAGCTCACTCTCTGCAACAGTCTAAAGGCTAAATCCCTTTTAAAAAAGAAGAGTCTTTAGTGCTCACATAATGACTTGGTATCTAGAGCTGAGGCTTCACAGAAAAGATCAAATAGCCTGAGCCTTGTGACAGAACTAAAGAAATGGTAACTCCTCATTATCCCATAGAGTAACATCTCAGTTATGATATTAAAGGACCCCTTCAGTCTTTGAATGTTCCCTTAGGCAGATGACCAAGGATACAGTCCCCATGAGAGGAGTTGGTACCACTCCCACAGTGTGCGTGTTGGTGATTGTCACTTGCTCTCTGGACTCTTACTCAGGTGTTGCATGGAGTTAAACTGGATGGTTGTGGCACGCGAGCGGTAATGAGATGTGGGATACTGCACAAAATGTAACGACTCATGGGCACAAATGGGGCCAAAAGTGGTTATAAGCCGCTGTTTGACATTAAACCTCCAGAGAGTTTGAGAAGAGCAGAGGTAGAAGGGCTATAGAGAGAACTTCTCATTCTCCCTTGACAATCTTTCCTGGAAAAGAGAGCAGGATCCTTGTCCCATTCAGACCCAACCATGAGCTCATCTCAGCCTGCACACTTGTCTCCAACAGCTGCAGCTGTATTACAGCAGCCTCTGTGCCTGTGCTAATGGGATAAAAGCATTTCCATGTGCTCTTTTCATTCAGGGAGCATGAACGCCTCCCCTCAGCCTCCAGTGTACCCTTGTTCCCATTAAATGGATTTAAATATTAAAGCCTGTTAAGTTTAATTATTGCTAAAAGTCAGGAAACAAAATCCTACGGCCACTTTAACCTGTTTCCAGATAGGTATGCATAAATCAGAAATGTGCAATCACTTATGGGAAATTCAGAAGCCAGCAGAAAGCAGTAATATGTACCGAAGAGAGTGATCATAAAGCTTACACAGTTTTCTCAACCACGTGTTGGGTTTTGCAGTTTGTGGCCTGGTGAATATTGTTCCTTAGTGAGGGCCCCTCACAGTCAGGACTTGTGCAGGACAAACGTGACCGCAAGGTGTGGTGTGGTGACATGCCAGAGGCACCACCTGCCTTTCCAGGCTTTCCTAAATGGGTAGATTGCTACTGGGACAACTTCGTGCTTTTTTCTGAAAATGAAGTGAAGGGGAAGAGCATGTCTTCAGCCCTTTTACTGACCATGTGCAACCCAAAACTTTATTCAGAGATATTTTTTTTTGCTTGTGAGAGAACAGAATGAGGCCCATGTGGGAAAGACTTCATCTTTATAACTATCCTGGCTATCCCTCTGCTATGCTTCTCCCAACACAGGAATTTCTGATTTTGGAGAAATACTGCATTATGCATGGAAGTGGATCAGCCAGTGGACATCTACTCTTTGATTTTAGTAGAGCTTTGTGTATATATATGTGCATATATATATACATTTAAAAAGGCTGTGTCTACTTTTCCCTTCCCTCCCTCCTTTTTTCTAATACAAAAGTTATTGCTTTTATGAACAGCAAAACAGCAATGTGACAAAAAGTAAATCATTCAGGCTACATTGAGGGGCAATGCAAAGAAAACAGTACCGGTGGGCAGCTGTTCTTACAGAGAGGCTGAATAAAGAAGTGCATTTCCTTTTCTGTTTTTGGGCTGACTTCAAATCAAAGTTCACAGGAAATCTCAGTTTACAATTTAGCATCGTTCTCTCTTCTCCCATTAGAGTATTCATGATGACCTCTGGCAGCCACAGCAGCAGCAGGCAAGCTCCACCATTCTTTATTTTTTTCAAGTATTTATACGTTCTTTGACAAGCAACCACCAAATCAAAATAGAAACAGTAGTTTACTTTCAGTTTTGCGCGGGTACTACATGCTTCTTAACATTGTACTTTTTTATTAAAGAACTATTTCAGTTTTCTTTTGATGCATAACCAGATTAATCTTTTTTCTTGTATAAATCTTTCCTGCTGGAAAGGCCTCCTGTCTTGCTGTTTCTAAAGACCTATTTTTTTTTTGATCTTTAACTTCACACCACACAGGAAAAAAGCCATTACTAATAGATCGGAGAGGGGCTATAAAATGTTTCTTGGAATGGGGATGTAAAAATATATATATATATCTCATGGTTTGTGAAGGATGCTGCACCTAGTATTGTGGTTGGAAGAGCTGAATCACTGTTTGTTCACACATAAATGGGACTGTTTGCTAATGCCTGTTGACAAAGTACATTGATGATGCTTGTTCTTTAGGCTGAGCTCTAGCGAATGCTGATAAATTCCAGACTCCAATCAAACATCTTTCAGAAACATTAACATTTGCTAAATAAACATCTTTTCCTCTTCTCTGTTTCATGTAATGGATGTTTTTAACATTGTTTGCCAGTCTCTCTACAAAGAATAACAGATGGCCATTGCTTCTAATGAAATGATTATATTACCCAACCCTTTCCTTGGGAAAGAAAAGGTTGGGGCTTGATTTTTCACTGTCTTACCTCTTGATTTCTGTGAAGTGTTTTACATCTGTCACTAGTATTTTCTATTAATGACTTGATGACAAAGAGAAGAAGAAAGTTTTTGCTTGAAAAATCTATTGCCAATTTTAAATGAAAGATCGGCTACTTCTCTTTGTATTGCTTTTTGGTTTGGTGCTCCCCTCTATTCATAAAATGTGAAAGAGAAAGCTTAATCCAAGTTTGTGAAAAAACATAAAGCTATTAAGAGACAACTATATCAGAGTGATGTGGTAGATCTACACTGCTCTCAGAGACAGATCTTGGGAGTGCTCAGAAACACACTCTTCTTGATATACTCATAACTTGCTGGCACAATTGCTTAAGGGATTTCATGTCAATACCCTCTGGGTGTCTTCTTTGTATGTTCTTGGTGACACGTTAAGAGAGTTGGCAGAGTATTATTGAGGTACTAAACTGGTAGATACACTTATGTATGCAAGGAGCCACATGCAGTGGAAAGTGTCCTCTAAAATAGGTTGAGCTCAAACTCCCAGATTCAGCACTTGTGCAGAGATGTGGCCTTGAGAACTGCCTGCTAGCAAGGTTAGTCTGCTCTCTGAAATGCATCTTTGTCCTGCTGAGAACCTGAACATGCTATCAAAACGAACGCGCTGGGAGTCTTCAGGAGCATACTGGCAAGACAGAATCTTTCTGCAGCAGTCCCGCGAGTGCATGTGAATGGCAGAGTGAGAACAGAGACTCCTCAGATTCAGAATATACTTGACTCCTAAACATTTCAGGAAACTATTTGGCCCTTGACATTGATAACATACCATAGATTGCTAATAATAGCATGCCTGAACTTTTGTTAGAAAAATAAGCACATCCCCCAGTAATTCCCACACTCCTCGGTTAAATCACCATAATATCATATTAATGCCAGGGCTGATGAAATACAGAGAAAGAGTAAAACCTCAGTTGAATAAGATTTGTATTCCTTTGAGGGTTCTTTTTTATGAGTCTAAAAAGCAGAACAATAAGATGTCAGCTAGTCATTTGTCAGCACCACTGCTCTTGGACACAGATAGGGGTAACAGGATGCTCTTGTTGTCCCACCCTCTTTACAAGTGTCAAGATCTTGCACAAAGCTGCTGAGGTTCTGCTGAATTATTATGGCAAATGCAGTTTCATTAACCACCCCTAAAATAAAGGAAGTATGAGTAAGAGGTAGAATTCACTGAGTAAAGATAGAGGAATTCCTGGAAGGAAATACTATGAATAGATGAGCTTGGAGAGGAAACTCAGTCTGAAGGTTAAGTTGTATTGCTTTTGTTCATTTTCTTTTTTTTTTTTTTTTTTTTTGTAAAATGAGTAAGATCTATCTCCAAGAGGAGTTCAAGCTTGGATAAGTTCAAACTAAGTCTAGTTCAAACTAAGTCTAGTTCTGCATGCTAAGGACACAACCTGTTCACACCCACAAATAGTATGAAACTGATTATTCACAAAGGGAGAAATAGTGGGATTTATGCCAAAATTTGCTAATATTTACTATTCATGCATCTTGGAAGAAATAAGTAACAGAAATCTGCGAGTGCCGACAGGGATAAAAATTCGTTTTGCTATGAGGAGGCCTAGTTTTTGTGTGATTCTTGGGAGGATGTAATAATTAACAGAGGGATATTGTTTCCAAAGAGTCATTACATATATGTTAGCTGCCCTGCTATTGAACTCATTTCTCACCTGTCTGAATACAACATCGAAAATTGTGGTGTTGTTTGATACAAAAATTCAGTGTTTGGGTTTGCTGGGTATGACTTCTGCAGTAAAAAAAAAACAAAAAATAAAACAAAAAAAGCTCCATATTGATATCCACATACTTTAAGTGGAATGGTTCGAGTTATCCTGAGGTTTACTTGCTGATGTTTTGATCCCCTTTATGCTGACTATCAGGATATCCTGTTGCTATAGGCTAACGTGGAATGCACTCTGCTTTAATGGTCAGAGTTCAGTGGTTTCATCATATTTTCACAAGCAAAAAGCTGGTCCTTGACAATTTTTTTTTTTTTGTCCCAAGGGACTAGGCATATGCTGGGAAGAAAATGTATCACAAACTTCAAGTATGCCAACTCTTGTTGGCTTTTAAGACTGTAGCTACAGAGAAATTACAGCATAGAGACTTGACGGTGGCAGTAGTGCTGGGACATAAAATGTAATATAGCGTACTCCTGGTGTGCACCAATAATGTACTTCCTTTACAATCATTCAAACTAGAAGAATGGTTGCCATTTTGAACGTATGCTGCCGCCTTCTTGAATGCAGAAAACAAGCTTTATCCGTTAGAAAGGTTTAGAACCAAAGTTCATGTCATGTCCCAGGAACAAGAGGAAGATGTTTTATGATCTTGTGGATGGCATTATGAGCAAGAATCGATACAACTGTCTGCTGCATATGTTGGGGGGGGGTGGGGGGTGTGTGTGTGTGTGTTTATTTTATCATTGCTCAATTTGGATCGGAAGCTCAGCTGAGAAGCAACCGAAACTACAGAACTTTCGCTTTTCCCTCCCAATAGGAAGTTTTTGCAGTTCCTACGAGAAACCGGTGTCACAGCTGCCTCGAAGGGAGCCCGCCGAGTGCTCCCGCGCCTTTCTCAACCNGTTCGGCGGCGGCGTTCCAGAGACCCTGGAAGCCGCGTCAGGCAGTGTTTCTCGAGTTGTTCCGTCTGCTATCAGCTAAATGGAATTGATTACGTTAGTAAAAAAGCGTTGAAATGTCGCTCCCAAGCCAGCTCCTTGGTACCGCGGGGTTTTTATCCTCTCCTCAGTTGTATATGAGGAAAGTTTTAGGGGGTTGTGGTGCTGAGTGGTGTCTCTTTCTGATCAGCTGGTAGACTTTTCAGTTTCTGTGTATTCAGGAGTTTGGTATTAAGGAGTTTGTTATTCTACTTTAACATAGATGTGCATATTTGTGTGGAAGAAGGCTTTTCTTTTCCCTTTTCACTTCTCTGCCTCGTCTCTTATCACCCCATCCACTTTTTCCTGCTGCTTTCTGCAATCATCACTTACTGCGTAAGTGCCCTAAGTACCTAAATATTGAAACCAGTGACAGAATCATTATGACAGATGATAGCTATCTTGGTAAACAACGGGTTGGCTGTAGGTTCGGCGACAGATTTCCTTGAAATCGCTAAGCCTTGTGGCGGCTGACTTCGCCATCACCTTCAAACTTCGCAAGTCAGGTTTGGTGCGGGGTGAGGAGCAAGTAAGCAACAAAAGACATTTTCACACTTCAGAAAGGAATCCAAATGCAGACTGAGTATGGATGGGTTATTTTGTGGATAACAAAAGTGGTGACGGTAGAACAAACACGACAGTTTTACCTCTCCTAACTAAAAATGCTTCTTACTGAATGCTTATTATTGTTTTTGCAGATTGACTTAATAGGCACCACATGTGCTTATTGTTGTTGTGTTGTAATTTCAAGTTTTTATGAAGTGACAAGCCACATATTAATAGTTTTAACAGAAGGTGCTCTAGTTGTTAACATGGTAACACCTTGCAAGAACAATATGTTATGTCCATTTTTGATTCTAGATACATGCAACATTTTGCACTTCAAAATACGTAAGGTTAGTGTCTAGCTAGTACTTAGATCTGCTCAATGTATTATCTTTCACAAATTCCTACCCTGTTGCTCAGTCCTACTATAAAAATATGCTGCCTCAGACTGCAAAATAATTAATTTCCCAGAAATCTCTTCAGGTACAAGCTGTGAAAGCAGATTTGGAAGTTGCAAGCACATTTGCTCGTGCTTAATCTTACTCAAAACTGAACTGATTACCAGCACCAGTATAGTAACAGGTGTTTAAATACATTCAAGTAAGTTGCTGCCCTAGCTTGGAGAAATACTTTTTTTAGCTTGTCACAATCAGGTTATCAGAGGCATATAGAAGAAATCCTAGTCACATCCAGCTCAGTAAAAATTGTGCTGTTGCTCCTATAAATGTGTTTCATAGTAGTAGGATTCTTCCCTATTACTGAGGCAACATCAATGAAAAATTTCAAAATAAAGTGCCGGATATATAATGATCACAGTGATCCAAGGAAAGCCAAACAATAAAAATTAAGGAACCTTATGTTTGTTTAGCTTCTGGGTATCTGATTAGATAAGATAAAATTAAACGCCATCATAAAGGGGACAGACAAGGATAAAAATACTAAATTTGATGCCTTTACAGTAACTCCTTTCAGCCTGCCCTTCTGGGCAGGCCGTGCTTGAAAACATTAGCCCATGAGCAATATCTTATTAAGCTGTCATGATTTGATGTGACACATTTTTCTCCCTATTTGCATGCCTGATGATAGACTTCCTAAATATCACCTTCAGGTCCCTTGGCAAAAAAGTAACCCATCTGAAAGAAACGTTGGATCAAATGTTGGTGATGGGACAATCTCAGGGTCATCTGAATGTCAGACAAAGGGTTCAGGCCATTAAAAGCTATATGGTCTGTTGCCATGCTAATGTTGAGCTCGTTGTGTAGTCCCGGCTTGTTGCCTCGTAAACACGTTTCCATGACTCATTAAATCCTCTGAAATAAAAGCTCTCACAGTTCCAGTACAGTGAAGCAGTCATTTTTCGATTTAATTATAAACAGGCTACATAATGAGCTACCTAACTTGTCCCCTTTTCTGAAGAAAGAGAATGGTTAGTGACCTCTCTCTAAACAACACCAAAATCCACTTTATTTGAAAGATGAAAGAGTGGAGAGTCCTTGACAAAATAAAAGGGATGCATAAGCACATGCCAGCTGGGCAAATAATATTTTACATAGCAAGTAAGAATATATATTTTGCTAACCTATTTAGAATTCAGTTTAAGAGACTGTCGTAACCATAGCAACCCCTTATCACCTGTTTGAGACACTGCAACATCTTAATGAAATGTGCACCAAATGCCCTGCTAATATTTGTAAAATGCTGATGATATTATCTCTTGGAGAGAACTACACTGAAAGATGAATGTGTAAAAATGCTTGAGATTCATGATTCCTTTCTTTACTATTTACTTTCTCCTTGCCCTTCTACTTTGTTTATGTATGTTTTATTTATCAAAAACGAAAGATTAGCGGGTAGGAGGCATGAAAGGGGGCAGGGTGGTGGACACACATTATACTTCACCCACAGCACGCTTATAACATCTTCTAGTGCTCTGAAGGCATTAGTGGTTTGTGGTGGCCAAACAGAGGCAACATAAAAGGACAGGTCTCCCAGAAATGGTTGAACATGGAATCTCAGAGGAAGACGCCCAAAAATTACTGGGTGAGCACAGATCCCTCCCTTGGAGCAGTTACCAATTTAGAGAGACGATTGTGCCATTTACTTTATTTACAGACTTCTGAATTCCATAAAGCTGTACCAGTAATGATCTTTTTGGCTGTAGTGACAGCTTCTGCTATTTTAGACCTTGCATTTCAGGTGCTCTCTTTTCAGCTTCCAAGCTACAACTAGTCAGACCTTTATGCTTCTGAAGTCTAAATTGTGAGTATGGCAAGTGAGTTTTTCTGTGGTGTTATGTCTATGCCCCATAGCTACAGCTAAGGACACTGGAATGGGCTGCAAGGTTCCCGTGCTGAAGTGTCATCACCTTTTCCCAAAGGACTCTGTGCTTTGTCCTTTTTTTTGTGATGGGCTTTATTTTCCCAACCTATAACCTACTTAGGCAGGTGGTTATTAGTTATCTGCAGATCCCAGTGAATTCAGAGTTCCTTTAACAAAAGATATACAGAAACTGCATTTAAATCACGGAAGTCTTTAATTTCAAATCCTCAGTATGATTTTTCTTTCTCTCTTACTTTGTTGTGAAGAGCTGTAGACTCTGTATATGTTATTCCACTCCTGAATACACATGTAGAAGGAGGGTAGCAAAACCGATGGTTACCAAGTGATTTGGTAGTCAGGCAACATGGCTGGACGATTTAGCCTAATTACTCTCTATGTGCTCAGGCATCTTCATGTCTAATTTTGGTCTGCAGCAGCATGTAGTATCAAGTCCTTCATTCTTAATTGCAGGTGGTAGGTGGGAAACCAAAAGCACTGAAAACATGGGTGCGTGGAGCTGACAGGATTGTTAGGACATCACTCCCCATCCCCATTGATATAAAGGACCTTCTTGGTTCTGAAGAGGTGTGGAAAAGGCAAGAGGTGTGGAAAAGGAAAAGTTAGGACTTTCGCATGTTATTTCAGTTTTGTAGTGTATTATATCAAAAATAAGGTAAGCAAGACGTTGGAACAAGAGAGAGTATGAACATATGTGACAAAGTGTGGCCATAGGGATCAAAATCTACGTGGTATAGCTTAGAAGGCATGCATTAACCTGCACTGTTGGGGTAGCCTGCAGAAACAGCTATTTCTATACTTTTTTTCCTGCTGTTGTTGCAAAATAATTATGTCAGAAAGGGTGTTGCAGGCAGGAGTTAGAATGGTTGGATGTCCCTGTGAAAAACACGTGCACTCATGAATATATGTGGTATCTGCAAATTTCAGCCTAATAATAAATGGACTAATAATAAACTGTAGAAGAGATGCAAAAATTAAAGCCTAGTGGTAAGCATTTTATTTCTGTGCTGGCCTTCATATTCCAAGTCTTACCTGAATCAGATTTTCTGAGTTACTGGATCTTTGTGAAAGAGTTTAATGCCAACTATGAAAACATAGTTTTCATGGGTCAGTCTGATTTTTTTATTTCAATATGTTTTATAACAGTAGTTTATAAAATGAGAATCGAAGGATTGGATTATAAAACTGTTTGCCTGGAACCTGGAGAAGTACATTATCTTTGCAGGCATTGTCTTTTATTGCCAGTGCCACTTAACAGAAAGGGAGGCCTGAAGAGGGGACACATCTGGAAATGTGAGCTAAATAAAGTAAAAATTCTTTTGGAAACTGGTAAACCTACACTATATATGTCTGTAATTAAAAGGAATGGCTCATAAAAGTACCATCTGAAAGCAGTTTAAAGGTTAAAAAAGGGCTACTTGGCACAGATAGAAAGGTGAGACCCAACCAGACCGGTCCTCCCAGGGCAGTACTCCCAGTGGACCTATTTATAAGTGTAGTATTTCAAACCCCTCCTTAGCTAGTGTACACATAAATAATTTTAAGTAAGTAAAAGCATTGATGCAATACGGAAGACCCTCTGAAACTGTCTCTTATTTTACTGCTGTGACTAATGCTTCATGTTATCTGCTCATGTCCTTGAATTACTTAATTTGAAATTCTCTGGTAAGAAGGTTGTTTTGATTTTCTTCTAAATTATTTGCCTGGTTTTCTCTTTAGAAATTAGAAGAACGTGATTTTTTTCTTTATAAAATTTCCCACATAAATGTATTGCATATTCAGTACCAAGGGCCTCACCGAAGCAGTGGGAACGAATAGTAATTTGATATTTCGTAGGTAATCTGACCTTGACCGTAACCCCAGTGAACTCCCGAAGCATATGAGTCAAATTATGAGTCACATATGTTAACAAATTCTCGGTTGTATAAAGAGATTTTCCTGGTCAGAGTCTAAAGATTTCAGGTTTGGGTTTAGGCTTTTTGTTGTCATTCCCCAGCCCACCCCCCGCAGACCTCATCACACCACAAACATTGCAATCCATTGGTATCCTGGCTAGGGAAATATTTTGCTCAGTTGTAGGGAAGACTTCTTTCTTTTTGAAATGCAAGAATATACATTTATTTTTACTTGAAGAATTTGAATAGATTTTTCTTAGACATTTATGTGCACACACAATTTTCTAAAAATAATTTTGGTGGTCTGCTTGTTGTTTTGTATGATTAATACTGTCTTTCCCACTCTGGCTACTTATATTTAGCCCAGAAACTTGTAGTCACTTCCAGAAAGATTAGTCTTTTTGTGTCTTTCTTTCCTGCTTATGGAAAAACCTGTGCTGCCCCTGATTACAATAACGTTAAAGTTATTTTAGATTTTATAGATTTGTTCTCTCATTTATTATCCTCGGGAAAATAAAAGTAGCTTCAATATGCAGCTTGAGAATTAAAATGGGGCAGATGAAATGCCTTGCCCATGGCCACACAAGCAGTTTACAGGTTGCAATTTGTATTACTGTTGTTTAAGATAAAATCCTGAGTCGCTTCATTTCACAAGGTTTCCATGTGACCCTGTTGCTGTATAGACAGACAGGTAACTTTTACATCTCCTGTCCCAAGAGGTTGCATGTTTCAGAGAAGCCCTTTTTCCATGTGGCAGGCAGCTAGCACAGATAGCTGGGGCAGTGGATAGAAGAGATAAATGAGAATTCCCTGTGAGAATATTCTTGGGGAGGTTCCGCTGTAAAATATATTTTTCTCATGAAATTAGGTTCCATGAAAAGGTGCAGATTGTTGAACAATTTTTCTGAAAGATGAAACAAAGTATTTTAGTCTGACTTGAACTTTTAGACAACCTTGGCTTTGTTAGTCTGAGCTGAAACACTGATTTCAAGTCAGTGAAATACTGGTTGGTTGTCCCTCCAGTGGCAGTTTCTGTCATGGGATTTGCAGAGAGATGCCTGAGCTCTGTTTTTACCTCAGCGTAACCAAAGCTCTGTAGTGTCATTTGAGGGAAACGCAGCAGAACTTTTAAATACCAAATGTTTTCTGAGTGCAAGAAATGTGGAGAAGAAAAAATGGTGCAGAAATATTCCAGGTTTTCCTGTTAATACGTTCCCTCCGCTTGGGAGTTGAAACGATATTAAAATGCCAGTATTTATTCTGCCTTGGAAAGTTTTGCTACACAGAGTAGATCTCTCTATAATTCTTCCTGGACATGGCATAGCCCCAGCAGTGCTTAGAGTTTCACACGTCTGGCACAGAGTTCTGCATGGCATATGATATGTCTACCCTGCTGCATGCAGGTTGAAGAAAAACTCTCTTTTAGAGCAGAATGGCTTAATTGTGAGAATGTTACACTTTTTTTTTTCTTTTTCCTTTGTAGACCTATGGTTAGGGGATTTCATTTGACAAGGAAGGATTTGCATGGTTTGATGATCTCAGCTAACGTGAAAATAATAGGACTTTGAGTGGGTACCTGCTTGCTTCAGGTGATAATTTATCAGGTTAGGTTTTAGCTTGTTTCAGTGAAATTGTGGACAGATGACTCTTCATTGAATCTTTGTGATCATATGTTTGGATATAACTCCTGGAATAGAAGGATTATATTGTTTTTGACAGCTACTCTTTGATGTTCAGCTCTAAAAGACATATATCATCAAACTTTTGCTATTTGCTTTAATCTTCATGATCTTAGCCTGAGTAATTGCATGAGTGATTTTTGCGATTGGTTACTAAACAAGTAGTTGGTACAAAATGCAGTGAAATAAAGTTACTCTTTTTTTTCTATGCTAATAGGGGTTACAGAAACATAAGACATTTTTTGCTGTGTTACTTTATCATTCCTGTTTTCATGGAGGCTTCTGAAGATGAATATTAAGACAACAATGGTGATATTTAACCATTGTCTATTACTTTCAAGAGTAATGAGGTGTAATTATCAGTGAAGTATCAAGTAATTGTAAAACCCTAGGAAATAAAATGGAGAAACAATAGTAAACTAATCATGATTTCCATTTAATTCTGCAAGTGTATGTATAGTGGAGAAAAAATACTTTAGAAACTCTAAACCCTTATAGCATCCTTCTTTGTTAGTCTTTTTAACTTATTATACTTACATATAGTTTTGGAACAGGCTATCAGAGTCTTCTTATCACTAATTTATTACACATGAATGTGTACCAACTTGTTCAGCCTAGCAGATCAAGTGTCCCCCTCACAGCAGATGTAGTAAAATGAAGTTCAGTAGATATTATTTTTTTGATTAAAATACCTTAATCTAAAAGTCTAGTTGGTGTTGTCATTAAGGCAAGTGCAGATAGATCATTTTTTTAATCACCTTTCTGTCTGTCCGAGCTGTGGATTACTCAGATTGCATAAGAGATGGAGGAAGAAGTTGCCCTGAAGGTCTTCCCTTCTTTCTTGCCTGCAGCCCCAAGTGAGATCAGAGCAGTGTGAGGGATGCTGTAAATAACCAGGTGAGGATGAATGGTCATCTAAGGACCACTCCACCAAGAGGACTGCAGGATGTTCTGATCTTTTTAATCTCTGCCTGTTTTAGTGATACCCTCCCAGAAGTCTGAGTCATCTTGTTTGAAAGGCAATGAATTTCCCAAAGGTCTGCCTTAAGGACATATTTGTGCACTGTGGCTTTCAATGTGTGTTTGTAAATTTAAGGATGTCTTATTTTTAAACTTCTGTTGGAAAATATGTGTGCATTATAATAACCATGACTCAGACACTCTGGCAAAGTAATTAGTTTATCTCTATTGCATTCACTACAATGATGTTGATCAAATCACTTATGTACTGCTTTGTGAGATCCAGCCCTGCACATTCTTATATTCACAACTATTAACTATATATTTTAAAATCATTGTGTGACACTTTCACATCTTGAGATCAGTTTTTCATGATAACACTATTTCAGATTTTTTTCATTTTTTTTTTTTTATGCTATCTTGTCAGAAATCTGTCTTTATCTTGCAACCTCATATTTTGTGCCAGTTCTTCTGCAGGTTACTTTTACATTCCAGCATTGCCTTGAGTTAGTGTTATCTGGGGTTATTAAGTAGTATTTTGTATTCTGAACATCCTGGTCTTCCTGCAGGTGCCAATTTGAAACTGCCAAGGGAGGGACTATAAAAAAAACATTAGAAATTAATTTCAACACCAATAGTTTGGGTCTGAATATTACCTTTTCCTCTCAAAATGCAACAGTATAGCTGTTTATTTAATTTAAAAGAAATATGTCTTTATTTTTATCAGTTGTCTATATTGCAAATTAAAGGGAATCTATTTGTGATTGACTTCATACCTGAAGATGTTGATTTTCAAGTTAGGTTTTTTTCTACTCATGTGCTGCGTCATATTTTTCCCTGCTTGCCACTCTTTCATTCGTACCATATAATCAGATCCTGGGGTCTGGTCTGTCTCTTATTAGGAACAGCTCCATGAGGAGACAGAGCAGCTCCTCTGTCTTTAGTGTATATTGAATTCTCTGGGTCCAGAAGGATTTCCATTGAAGGTGGAATTCAGCTAATGAGAGAAAGCCCTTTTCTCCACTTCCTGTTCTGTGCTCCCCCTGCAGCTGGTGCAGACCTAGCTTGGTCTGGACTACATGAAATTGTATTGCACCAAAAAACCTCCAGTGACTGAGCAATTCCACATTAGGTTGCTTTGCATCTGGTCTATCAGTTCAAAACTGTTCCTGAGTTTGGTAATTTATTGGAAAGAATGAAGCTAATTGAGAAATATTTAGTTAATAAATCAGAGTAAGCAAAGGTTACAAATTTTGAAACAGCACTAAATTTTTTATGCCAAGATTGTTGTCCTTGCATTGTCACAACTTGAAACCTTCAGACCTATCCACTGCATTGATGAGCACTGAACTAAGCCTCATCCCACTAAACTCAGCTGAACTTTTCCAGAATGAGAGCTGACGTGCTGACAAAGAACACACCACACCAAGTTTACTATCTTTTAGTAAAAATATGTGCTATTTGTACATAATGTACAATTGGTAACTGGTATTACATGGTAGTGGGTTTTGCTGCACATTTATAGGATCTCTTAGAGCTTTTTGGGTACTTGAGCCAGCTCAGGACACAAGCTAAAATTACCTCCTTATCTTAAGTAGCAATAGGAGGCAAGATTGTGAGTTAGCACCCTGAGCTCTCATGAGTACCTGCTAACTACTTTTGCCAGGTCAAAGGCAGAGCAGCATGTGCCATACTGAACTTCTTCCTGGTCAATGCTGCTGGTAGTGGAAGCCTAACTAAAGTTCTCCTGCCTTACCTCTGCTTTAGTGAATGGGGCAAAATAGTGCTTGAGACGTGAGGCTAGATGAAAGGCTTGCCTGTCTGCCCTTTTTAACTGGGAGGTGCTTGGTGTGTGATAAGAAGTGTAGCAGACACCTGCAGTGAACAAGAAGGTCAGAGCTGCTTTAGTATTTCTATGTCCGCTGGAGTCACTCATATCTCCAAGGGCAGGATAAACTGAGGTTTCATAAGGAGGATCTGGCCGTGACTGTTGATAACCAGAATTCACAGAATATTTTGTGTACACGTGGTCATTTGATTTTCAACATGAATTAATTCCGTAAGAATCCTCTAAAACTGTCAGGCTTCCAAACATGACTTTGCTCTCGCCTGTACAGATCTTTACTCCCAGTGGTGGATGCATGAACTCACACTTGGCACCATCTCCTCTCGCTGCCCTTCCTTCTGTAGATTCCCATTGGGCAGACTGTAAAAGTTTCCTTCTTCACGGACAGAATCTTTCACTTCTCTGAAGACCATATGACTTTCTCTTGCATGCACACACACACTAGGATTATAGATGTGAAACTGGTTATTCAGAGCAACATGTGAAAAACAGCACCTATCTTTTCTTGCACCCCAAGCGGTAGTTCCTCTTCCTCACATCTAGCTGGACCATTTTGTATTTCGACACTGACTACCTTCAAAACCGGTTCAGATGATGACCCTCTCTCTTCCTCTCATGCCACTCAGAAGACCTTGAGAAGTACAGAACCTAGCTTGCTGAATCCACCACGTGTGATAGTACTGCTGCCGTGTGGGTTGATCACAAAGCACATTCCTCAAAGGTGGAAAGTGAATGGTGGAATTAGAATGAGGGCTGTCTATTACACTTGGTTATTTCAGTAAAAAAAAAATAGTCTGCACCTCACCCTGAACATGTGTCAATTAATTCTTTTTTTTAATGATTTTATTTTTTTTGCTAACAGCAAATATGAGTTTTTATCCTGTGGAACTAATTAATTTTTTTGATGCAACATTCTGCTGAGATCTCAGAAAAATGCAATTCCCATCCCATCCTGTAAGGAGTGCATGTTGTATATGAAAAAGTGCATTTTCAGAAAAGTTCCGCCACTGTTTGAGCTTTATAATGCTGGAGCTTTTGCTGAATCTTTTGCTATGTTCCCATATGAAATTCTGAAACTGTCCTCAGAACCATCTTAAAACACTGAAACCAAATAGGAGGCTTGGGGTGAATCTTTTATAATCCTTACTAATTTTATAAGTTTTGCACCTTTTGCCAGATCACCTTCACCAAGGAACTTTATCCCTAAGGCTCTAATTACTTCAGTAAAGCGTTTTTATGCTTCCTTTGAATGCATCCCTAAGAGGTTTCTCCCGGATTTAACCACAGTAAAAGGTCTTCACGTACGACATACTCATTTCAAGTAGCACATGTCTACTGAGCTGTGTTTGGGAACAGGGGACAAGCATTCCCATTAAGTGCTCTTAATGCACCTCCCTCTGTGCGTTGCAGCTGCTTCAAGCTGTTGTGCAAGTGTGCAGGACCAGATTGTCACTGGAGGATGACTAAGTTGCTTCCACATTGGCTACAGTAAATGGCTAGACTTACCCTTATGCAATGTACTATGTCGATCCCCAGAGATAGATGGTTTCTGTTGTACATTAAAGCATATAACTGGATCCTTCCATCTGAAAACGTTGACCAGGCAAGAGTACGGTCGGCCATGGATGAAGTACAGTAGTGCTTTAAATCAAATTTTCCCTCCATCCGTGCCTTGCTTCTGAGCTGGACAGTGCCAATATTATGCAAACTCCTTTTTTGGTTCATTTATCAGAAAAATCATTATTATCTTTAAATAGGAAAGCAAGTAAATAAAATTTTCAGACCTTTTCTTCCTTTCCCTGTGACATATCCAGTGCTGGAGCTTATCATAAGTTAAAAGGAAATATATTTTAGGAAGCCTTTAATTAAAATCCTGGCAGCACATCATTGTAATTTTTTTTTTTTTTTCTGCAGCTTCATTCAATAAGATTTCTTGTATTGATAGGAATTTTCCTGCATAGTGACTACTTTTCACATTAGTAGATAAAACTCTTGCAGAAGCAAATCCATGATATTGGCACTTTTCTTCAGACATCAGATTTGCCTGATTGTCCCCTGAGATCAAAAGACAGATTTTCATTTAGAGCAGAAAGGAGGGACTAGCATGCTTCTGAACTGATACTACAGTAGAGGCAAAGACTTTGGGGAAGAATGGGTGGTATGAGTTTGTAGGTTTGTATTTCTCTTCTTTTTTTTTTTTTCACTCAAGAAAGGTGTAACTTGAACAACAGTGGCACTTCAGATTTGGAATTTTTCTTTTTGCCTTTTGTTTGTTTATTTTAATGAGAGCCACTGAGAGGCAGCAGATAGAAGCTGATCTCATTGCTAAAATCTAAGAAAAATAATTCTATTATTTTTTTTTCTTTAAAGTTGCATTTGGGGTTCTGTGTTATCTTGCACAAGGAACTAAGCTTCAGGAATGAGGAAATCACCCTCCCTATAAAAAAGAAAGCAGATAACACACTAATGCTAAGGCTAATTAAAACAGTTGCCACCGAGACAAATAAAGCTTCGCAACAAAACACTTTCAAAGTCTGTGGATTCGCATATATAGGTCTGTTCCTTCCGGGAGACAGGCACTTGTTCTTGGTGTAAATGACAGACTGTGTTTTAGTACTTCCTGCTCATGCCATTATGTAATTTACTTTTTAATCTGACGTGAGGAAATTGGTGCTTCTGGAGTGCATGAGGCACCGACTCGTACGGGATATTGCCACTTTACCGGGCGGCTGTTAAGTGTTTCTGCATCACTCTGATGTTTCAGTAGTTTCAACTGGACATTCACATTTTCTTGCTGATGTCCTGAGAGCCCGCTCAGCTTTCAGCAGACCCAAAGCAGTTAGATGAGAATGGGAATAATCTCTTACACCGCAAATTGACTTCCCTCTTTGTAGCCCTAGACACTGTTTCCAGCTGCTTTCAGTCTTTTAAAGCCTTGAAAGCTTTCCTAATCCTCATGTAGGCAGCCTTTATGTGCTCTGCCTCCCTCCCCTTCCTCCTGATTGGTGAGGCTATTTCATGGCCTAATTCAGCCAACTACTACATCCCTGGGCTGCGGTTTGAAATAAGAGCCAGGCGGACAGTTGCCTCCCTGCTCCCGACTTTTAATAGGCTGGGGAAGGAAGGTTGGGAAACTTGACATTGTTTTAAGAGGAGTTTCCCTCCCGCAAAGGATAGAAAAGAAAAAAAAAAAGGCGAGGAGGAGGAACGGGGAGGGAAACTTGCTTACGGTGGGAAACTTGATGGATTTCTGCCCTGCCGACAGCAGCGCGGTGTGAGCAGCCCATTGCCGGCTGGATGGATGATGGGAATCTAACCATGAGGCAGGTAAGGAGCTGCTGCCCGCCGGGGCCGGCGAGGCGAGCCCGTCCCGTCCCGGGCTGTCGGGGCTCGTCTCGTCTCACTGGCCTCCGCGTGGTACCGGTACCAACCTCTGCGGAGCTCCGGCTGCTCTTTTTTCCTTCTTATTTCATCGCCTTGTCAAAATTAAGTTTCCGGGGTGGAGGGGAAAAACAAAACAAAACAAAAAAACAACGCACAAAGCTATGTGAGAGTCTTTGCTTAATCCTGGTGGTAGGCTGTGATGCCATGCAGGTCATTGTGTGTTTGGGGTTTGTACGGGGCATGAAAGCGTTTGTGAGGGATGTAAATCAATTCCAGTTTGCCATGGTTTAAATGCATTGTCTCGCAGCCCTGTTTGTGACATGCGAAAGGAAAGAACTTGCTGTGTTATAAGCTTAAATATGCCAATAATTCAACCCAGGGATAATTTATTAAACAGCTCTGCATGAGTTCCTTGCCTGCCAGCGCTTTAATCTTCTGATTGTTTTAAAATGTAGTAGTTTCAAGCTGTCGTACAGCTTGACAAAAGTGCTTTAAGATGGGATTTCTAGGGATTTTTTTTTCCTAAGATTATTCAAATGAGATTATTTTTTTTGAAGACTTCTATTCACCTGAGGAGACAAAAGGAGCATTCAGTCTCGTCCTCACCGTTAAAAGGCACAGTGGCAAAATGTTTCTGATTCTTGCTGTTCATAGTTTCACAACAATGTGTGGCTAGAAGAGCCTTGTGGGAGCCAGGAAAACTGACTGGGTTGTATCTTAAAACTGAATCAAAGATCTGTCCCAGCTTAAAAAGTCTTGCCAGTCCACTTCCAAAACTTGCACTTAATATGTTATTTTCTAGGTAGTCAGTGGGTAAATGGGAGGAAATGAGAGAAGTTTTCTAGGTTCACTTCTGTGTGGGTGTTATTCATTCAGCTCTCAGTGGGACTTTTATAGTACATGTCCAGGGAACGCATGTGTGAGGATTTTGCACCTGTAGTGCAAATGGAGCATTTGTTTTCTGCTTACTTTCTGAAACCCTGGTGGGAAATCTCAGATTCCTTGCACTATTTTTCTGTAAGGTACAGGAGGTGGAGGAGGTTGAAGAAAGGGAGAATATAGGTGATGGAGGGAAGAAAGGTATTTTTTTCCCATTAGCCAAAAAAAAACACAAACAAACAAAAAAACTTCATAGTTCTTTGAAGAGAGATGGGAATTGTCCTTGTGAAGCAAAATAAAGGGCATTTTATATACTGCATAGCTCAAGCTGGTCAGTTGGATGCACGTAGTCATCAGAAATCATTATCACCACAAGAGGGTACTTTGGCACAGGGGGTTGCCAATGAGGAATCGAGGTAGCAGCAGAAATGTTCCAGGATAGCAATAATAAAAAGTAAAATGCTCTGTGAAATGTGCACTTTACTCTCCCGAAATATTTCTACTTAAGGCATAAAGCTTCATGAGTAATGAAGATTCATGGATGGTGGGTTGAAAGAGCAAGGCAAAGAAGTCAGNGGGGGGGGGGGGGGGGGGGGGGGGGGAAATGTTAATACAGACGTGAACCCTCCCTCCCCCTCCAAAAGAGGAGGAGGGAGAGAGGGAAGGAGACATTCCAGTCTGAAAGGAGGTGCAGGCAGAGGCGGGCTTATTCTTGCCGAGCCCGTCCCGTCCCCGTAGGTGTGTGTGCCTCCTTCCCTCCCTCCCTCCCTCCCTCCCCCCACCTCAGGAGCGCAGCGGGGGGTACGCTCCTTCCCGAGCCGGGCCGGCTCCCCCCTTCCCGTCCCCTTCCCCACTGTGCCTCCTCCCAGGGGTGGGGGAGTGGGTGGGAAGCGCCGGCTGGAGGGCTGCCAGAGTTTGTTTAAACACCTGCCTGCGAGTGCGGTTTCTCTCTCCCGTGCTAAGCGAACAATTTGGAAGTATTTCTCCGGGTTTGGTTGGTTTGTTGTGCGCAAATATTTTCAGTTTGGCAGAGGAAGTCTGTGGGCGCCGCTAGAGCCTGGGGGATAAAATCCAGGGAGCTGGAAGTTTGGGAGGGAGCTGAGCCGCTCGGCTCCCGGCAGCAGGCTTGGTGTTTCAGTGGGAAGTGAAGGTGATGATGAGCTATGAACTAACCATACAAAATGTTTAGGAAATCCATTACAGTAGACACTTAGGAGCAGGAAAGTCATGTGGAGCTGGAGCTCTTGCTCCTGATTTTAGGTTGAAATTGTTATGGGAAAGAGGAATACGCAGAAGGTGACTTGTCTGATGGCCCTTTTATGGCCCCCCTCTTCCAAGCAACAGAGAGCTTTTTTAACATACTCTTCCACCCTGTTATCCTCTCTCCCTATCTGTTCTGTTGCTTTCCCTGGTTCTTCCTACTCCATCCTTACACCAGCTGGCTATAAAGCAGTAAGGGGGTGAATTAACTCTTTCCTCTTATCAGGCTCTGGAGTGAGTGCTTCCACAATGAGAGGTTCTCGGTGGGAGCTATAGCTTAATTTGGGATTGCATCAAGCAAGCAGTGTGTTGTGGCTGTTGGAGTGACGCTGGGTATTATGCTGATGATTGATCTGACCCAAAGGCCAAGTACTGAACAAAGGCAAGACAAATGCACTAATTTCCCCGGAGAAATTCAGGAATTACTGTAGAAATGCAATATGCAGCCTGTTGAGTCAGTAAGATTCACCCTACTTTACCACTATGCTGGGTCCACAGCAGGTAACGGGGGATGTGTAAATGTTGCGTTGAGATTTATAAATGAGATGGCATAAAGAATCAGTAATTTTTAGATGATAGCTGAAAACCTCAGGAAGCAGTGTCTCCTTGCTGTCTGATAGAATGACTTCATATACAAACTCCAGTAACCAAAACGGGAAAATTTCTGTCCTATTGCTGTTCATGTGACATCTGGGAAAGGACACTGGTCACCGTATACCTGTAAAAGTTCAAGCACTCACAGGAAATATGCCCATTTGGGTATGCTAGCGTGCTATAAGACTAGTGTTAGGAAAGAGAAGTGTAAGTTTTTTAAAGGTATCTAACACAGTTGCAAGACAAAAAACACAACTCATCTAACCTGACAAGAGAAAATTCTTTGCAGGCAGCACACATTCTGCTTTGCATAGTACTCACTCCTGTTTAGTACTTGAAATTGCCAAGTGATGGAGGCTCTCAAGAAGATGCTCAGCCTTCATGTGGTTGAGCGGTGGTTTTGTGTGACTGGACACTGTTACATGGCTGGATTCCCTGTTTGCTGCAGAACTGGAGAGGGCACTGTAGTCTCTGTTTTAAGTTCCTGAAGCCTACTTCACAGAAAATAAAACGTTTGAAACATATCCTTGAAGTTCAACTCGTGGGGGTGTCATTAACAACAAATGCAACTCCTTATTTTGGCCTCTTCCTATTGAAGTCCCATTGACATTGATCGAAGCAGACTTGAGCCCTTTGTCACATAAAGAGGTTCAACAAAATGACTGTTAACTGACAGGCCACCTAAAAATGAAAACCTGTGTTTCTAAGGCACATAAAGCCATTACAATTACTTATCGTGACAGCAGTCATATAGCTTTTAGCATGCATTATAATTCATCAAGTGAATAAATGCCACATCAGATTTCAGTGCAAAACACATGTAAAATTCAAAATCATCCTCTTTCCTTACAGCTGTTTAAGTTTCTAGCATGTGTTTCTTATTTCATATTTTCTTTTGCATACCTTTTAAAATTCTTAACGCGTTCCTCAGTAGAAAAGCTGTATTCTTATTCTGGAGTGCTGTAATCCTCAGCTTTGCTTAAAGAAATTCTTTTAAAAGTTCATCCTGGGACGTTTTGTTGTTTGTTTGGTCTGTAAGGGGAGAATGAGCATCTCGGAGAATGCTGCTTTTGTGTGTGTGTGTAACATGCAGAATAAAGAAAACAAGTGTACAGAGTCTGCAGGCTGGGAGTGTATCAGTTAATTAGCGGCTGGACATTGCTCGGTAGGAAGCCTGGCAAGATTTTTGTGTGCGTGTGTGCGTTGTCTGCTCCCTTTGATCACTTGTGTGGTAAATAGACGTGCAGCGTAGCTATAGCAACATGTGCTGTAGGTTGGTGGGAACAGAGGGGACAGGATCCCCCGGACAAAGGGTAGTTTGTTAGAGTGGTTGGTTCTGATTAGAAAAAGGTGGCACCAATCAGGGCATTTAAAAAACATCAGTTTTGCAATACGCAAATGGATGTTACCGGTTTCAAAGTGTCATCTGTTTCTGTAGCTCTGAAAGAGCTGATCATATGGAAGAATGGGGAGGAAGGGATAATAAAAACCAGAAGCAAAATCCCATAACACTTTTGAATTTAAAAATGTTCATGGATGTGTGTTTTTCTGGTATTGCTGCACTGTGAATGCATTTTTCAAGAAACCATTTGTACGAACCAAACTACTACAGATGATGCTACAAATAGTAGTGTTTTTAAAATATGACTTTAGAGGGACAATGATGATGATGCTACAAATAGTAGTGTTTTTAAAATATGACTTTAGAGGGGCAATGATGATAACCTGATGTTATGTAGTACATCTGATCCGTTCCCTTCCTCCAGTTTCTAGAAGTCCTGTGTACCGTTTGTGAGCAAAAGATACTGTACCTATTTCAGCAGCCTACCTGTAGAGGTCAGACTTGAAGTTCTCAAAATCTTTATATGATAGAATTTCAACATAAAGCTATAAAAAATACAAAACCAGGCATAGCCACTTTACTTATTAACTTTATGTGGAATACTCTTAAAATAATGTTGGTTTGTCAGTGTCAGGTTATTAAGTAACACCGCATTCTGCATTGATGGCAGCCTGAAATACATGGAAATTCAACTTCGTCTCGCTTCTTGAACAGAACCCAACCTAAAGCTTTTATTAGCGCCTGAATTATTTAGATGTGTATCTTCCTGTCTCTGATCCCCAGCAGGCCTCCTACCTTTGATGAGATCTGTGTCCGGCTGTCTCCCTCCTGCCTGCCCGGCTCTCTGCTGGGCTGGCCACCGGCTCCCACTTCTGCCTGGTCGCAGGGTTTCCCTGCTGGGGAGGGACGGGGAGGCAGGCAGGCTGCGGCACGGAGGGCTGCAACAGCTTCTGAGCTCTGCAAAAAAAAAGTTGTCAGAGTCCCTCCGCAGAGTAGCACGAGAGGTAAGGGGTCTGCTGGAGCCTGGGGTCGAGGAAAATGAGCTGCTGGGAATGCGGAGGTCGCGGTGGTTAATGCTCAGGGGATGTGCTGAAGCTCAGTGAATGCTTCAACATTCGGAGAAACGATTTGATTTGGAGAAACAAACAGTTTGATTTGGCTGAGGGTGAGGGCTGAGCTAAGAGAAAGGAGCAGACCTGTATTCACATGCAACCATGTGAATAGCCTTTTGAATGTGCGCTGGAGTTTGTTTGAACTGAGTTTCAGACTTCTTAGGGTGCTTCATTCTTAAGCTTGTTCTGGGGTTCAAAGTCTTTCACTGTAGTTGTGCAGCTTAGAGTTTGTAATGCTGTGGCAAGCTGTAAGGAATTACTGTATATCCCTGAGAGCCCTGGCTTGCAGTGCAGAATCCGCCCTGTCTGAAAGCTGGGAAAGGCGCTGAAGGGTAGGAAGCTGATTTTGATCTCTTTTCTAAACAATAAAAATAGCTCTTAAATCTTTGAAATTCTTTCCTATTGACTGTCATGTCATGGTTGGTTATCATTATTATTTATATCTTCCCAGGAGGATATGGGAGGACAAAAAAGCTGGCAAAATGTTTGGCCCTGAAGTATGATAAAACTTTTTTACTTGCAGAAATGTTGAGATAGCTGGGTACAAGAACAATTTTAAGGTAGTGAAACAAATAAGAGAGTCTGGGCTTTTACTTCAGGCTTAGTGGGACAGTAAATGAGGAGATCCACGAAGCTGATAGGAGTTCTCATTGTAGTGTGATAGACTGTAATGAAAATATTTACTGTGTGATGTTTCATGGCCCCAGAAAGGAGCTGGTGACACGCTACGACAGTCACTCCACATTTTGAGGTGGGGAGGCCAGCATATTTCTCATGTCTTTGGCAGCGCTGACAGCTTCCCATCACGCTGCACCCCAGCTGCCTTGTGCTACCCGTGCACCTGCAGGCCCATGGCATTGCCCACCGCCTCCCTTTGGCACCCCTGCATCCCGAGCAGGTGCCCATGACTCATGGCATTAACTTGGCTCTGGGTCTGCAGGTATTTAATTACTGAACAGCTGCAGCAGGAGCTCAGAGAGAAGCCCCCACCAGAGCTGTAGATTGGACTCATTTGTGATATTGGTGAGCCCATCCACTCCTGACTCAGGTGGAGGGAGAGTTTGCTCAAATGAGACCTCGCTAAGGGATGAGACACTAGATCCATGATCTCCCTTTTTGTCTGGTGTTGGTTTTTTGGTTGTTTTTTGTTTTTTTTATTAGAAACTTCATTTTGAACATTAGTTGAAACTGGTGCTTTCTTCTAAAAAATACTGAGAAATCAGTATTATATGGCAAAATGGTTCTCAAAAAAAAAATAAATTTTTTTCAGTGGTTGTCCCATATGGAAACATTATCCTTTTTGATTTGCATTGTTTTTGTTTCTTTCTTTTTGATTTGTTTGTTTTTTTGTGTATTTACTTATTACTACTTTTTCTTCCTAAGAGATAATTTCAGACATAAAAACCAGAAGAAAACAAAACAAGAAACACTACACATTTAAAATATATACAGATACATATATGTATATATACATTTAGAACTGGAGTTGTCAAATCCAGCAATTCCCATCATAAGAACAGCCAGCATCCGAGTTTCAATGTTCATCACTAAACAAGCTTCAAAAGTGTTCAAGGGGGTTTTAACATATTGGGGTTTTCCCCTGAAGATTATGCCCTTATTTCAATATCTATGTCTTCTATAGGAAGTTGCATACTCTGCTGACAACTTCTGCTTTGTGAACCACCAAAGTTCTACCTCTGTCTCATGACTGATCTTTTTTCCTCCTTCCCAGCCAGCTCCAGCTGCCTGGGTAGCTGGGGCCTCAAGTGCTCAGCCATCTCTTTTCCCACCTCAGCTCTGAAGGCAGGGATACAGACCGACGTCACTCTCATTTCTTATGCTTCTGTTCTTGTGGGAGTCACCAGAGGCTATAGGGGAAAATCTACACAACTCTGTTAATAGTCTCACTGAAAAAATATGCTTGCTGTGCAGAGGAACAACAAGAGTAGGAGAAGGGAAGGTTGCCTTGAGCAAGGAAAAGGACTGTCCCTTTCAGCACACCGCGTGTGGATAAAGCTCTTGGGCAGGGACACGTGATGGCCAAGCACAGAGCAGCTTTGTCCATGTGATGCTCAGGAGACTGTATATGCCTGGATTCTGCCTTGTATTAAGTGGCATGAAAATTAATGTGCACATTGCTGGCTGACAGAAGTTAGCTTATATGGACCTTGTTTTTGACAAATAATATAAAACTTATGAAGCTTAGATTTTGACCAGTGTGCAAAGTTTGGCTAAACCACTAGACTTAGTAGCACCTACTGAAACAAGTGACTGTAAAGAGTTAATGACTTCATTTCGAACTGGATAACCTCAGAAGTATAGTTTAGACAGAGGTTTCAAACTGGGAGTTAAGCAGTTCAAAAGTGCACTATATTGTTTTGGTCTAATTAACACAACATGGTGATAAGACATTAAAACAGAGTGACAACAGTATACATTGATAACAGGGGACATTAATGCCTGCAGACACAGTCTACATTGTAAAAATCTGAAAAAAAAAGGGCTTATTATGTTAGATAGGTCAATGTGATTTGACCTAGTTTTGCTTTGCTGCTTGGAAATTATGTCAGTATTCATTATGTCATCTCCTTGGATGAGCAATTTAACATCCTTTTTGCATTGCAGTGTTGTCCTAATATTTTATATATATTTACTTGCTCTCTAAAAGGATCCTTCAGGCTAATTCTAAAGATCTGGGAAAATAAACCTGCTGAAACTGGCTTCCCTGTTGTATGCGTCCTCTGTGGAACAAGGAGTGAATTTAGCCACAGCAAATTATAGCTACAAATTCTGAAAAGTATCTTGTCCCTTTTGCTTGTAAATCTAATTAAAGTTCATGAATAAAGAATAACTGTGCTAACTCATGTAACCGTGTGTGCCTTCCCTGTGCAAGTTTTTCATTGCTAGAAAATAACATTTTAAACTTTACCTGGATGCTTATGTAAATAGAATGGATTAATGAAATTATGCCATATACATTCCTTGTGAAATGTTAGATCGCATATGAAGTAATTGGTATTTCTCTTAGAAACTGAGGTGAGTTTTTTTCATCAACAAAAATTACTAGGACTTTGCTTCATATTTTTATTTGCTCTGTATATATTTTTTTTGCTTTCTTACCATCTGGACTTGTAAGGCAAGACTTTGTGTTTGCCAGGAGTCAAATTGCGGTACATCAGGGAACAACTAGAGGATGAAAGGCTACTGTTCTTTGCTCTAATGGAAAAATAATCTATTGCCGTTACAGTATTTTGGTAAGTACTAGCGAAGGAAAGCTCTATCTACCCCTTAGCTTAACCTATCCACTCACAGCTATGTCCCTTACTGGTGTGTATCCAATGTAGAGTATTGCAAGGTTGCACCTTTTGCTTCTTAGCCTTTCTTAATCCAAAATGGGCAGCTCGAAAGCCTCATTTTGCGTCTGTTGAAGTTGTTGAGTTTGGGGAGGTGGAGTGGATTCTCCCTTCAAAATACTGTTATTGTAGTTATTAAGGTATATTGGTGAGTAAATTTTCACTCATGATGAATGCTGAACAGATCAGGTGTCAGAGCAAAGAGCGAATCCAGGCCTTATTTTCTGTTTGGTTTTTTTTTTGTTTCTTTAGAATTTCTATTTTCTTGAATAACAAGAAATTTATTCTTGAACTTCATCGTTAGCTTGTTCCTTGCAGTGTTGTATTTTAATGAGGTAAGAGCTGCATGGGTTCCTCACCGTTTCTTCACAAATACATGTAATCTTCAAAAGGTCCTGCTTACTCAGATTTTTCAGCTCAAGTAAAATTTAAAATTGTAATAGCTAGCTGAAGTCTTTGAGTATACTTCAGATGCAAATGCTCTTACATCCCTTGTTAACCAGCTTAATTGGAACAAAAGTCCAATAAGAATGAGCATTCAGAGGTGCCTCTTCTGTGCTATAACATTTGCTCTTGATCCCTAATTAAGCCTTGTTACTGAAGGTTAAAAAATCCTCTTACAATATAACTCTCCTTGAATGTCTTGGCTGCAAAAGAAACTGTCATGGGAGAAGTCTGCTATTGCATCCCATGCTCCTCCTCCCTTTAAAGAGAACTAAAGTGTAAATTGCCTATGGAAGATTAGCAATGACTGGAAATAAATATCATGTTTCCCCAGAGTAGTGGAAGCCTTATCCTTGAGGAAGAAAATGATTGTGGATTGACAATACTATTCATAGAGTTAGCAAGGCTGCATGGATAGAGATTCACAGAAAGTTCTGGTTGGACTCTGGAGATTATCTAGTCCCACTGTCTCATCAATACAGGTCACTACAGCAGCTTTAAACCATCTTGAGTATTTCCAGCACATGAAAGTCCGCCGCTTCCCTGGGCATCCTCTTCCAATCTCCAGCTGGTCTCATGGGGAAGAGTTATTTTTTGTTAATTTCTTGTGTCCAGACAGAACTTCCCTCAAAGCAGATCATGCCCACTGCCTCTTGTCCTTTCAGCGGACATCCTTGTGAAGAGAGTAACTCTGTTTACTCTAAATTTTCAGATATTCAGGAGACATGATGAGATCCCCATCGAACCTTCTCTCTTCCAGGCTGAGCAAACCTGATCCTTCCAGCCTTTCTTCATATGTCAAGTTCTCCAATCCCCTAATAATTCTGGTGGCCTCTGCTGGACACTTCCCAGCTTCTCAAACGGAGGGGATCGTAACTGGTCCTAGTATTCCAGGTGTGGCCTAATAAGCGCCAAATAGACTGAAACAGCCATGTTCCTTGATTTACTGACTGTACTCTTGCTGGTGCAGCCCAGGAGACTGCTGGCCACCTTCCCTGACAGGGAACACCACTGGCTCACATTCAGCTCACTGCCTGCCACCACCCCCAGGTCCCTTTCAGCAGAGCTGCTCCTCAGTCCATCAGTCCCCAGCTTGTGCTGCTGCTTGAGATTGCTTCTTTCCAGGTGCAGGACATATAGTTTATCTTTGTTAAAGCTCATATTATGACTGTGTTTAAAAAGTTACTTTACAGACTCCAAGAGAGACTTTGTGGACAATATAACCAAAAAACTCCCAAACCTTCCCCCTGTAGCTTGATCTTATTGCATGGTTGCCCACAACTGGCTTTAGTTCTCAAGCATCATCTATCTTTCTGGACCAGAAATCCTGGGGTATTAGATCATGGATCTTGTCTAATTTGTCTTTTTCCATGACTTTTTTTTCTATTGTCTGTATTTATACCTGTAAATATTGTAGACGAGTTAGCTTTAAGAAGACAGATTGTGTCCTTGAGGTCTAGAAAATCTGGAAGTTGTTACCAGAGAAAACAGGTTTGTAGAGAAATGCACTTTATTTTCCCGTTTGTCTTGATCTGATGAGGTTGGTATGCCCCAAGAGAGATGAAAAATCGATGATGCTCATTTATTCTCTATAGTTCCCTCGAGTTTTCAGACTAATTCCAGTATAGTCTTCTGGTCCATGTGATTTATTTATTTATTTACTTACCTCTATGGATTGAACTTTACTGCCCCCAATCCTGACCCTGCTATAGGATTTATATTACTACCTCCTCACTTTTCTGCCCCCCCCCCCCCTTTTTTTTTTTTTTTTTTTGCCTCTGTGTTTAACCTCCTACTCCTTCGCTAGGCATCTGAACAACACTAGAGCTTACAGAACTGTAGGGTAAACCCTGAGGGAAGAGAGGAGTCTTGAAGAAAGAGGGGAATGCCATCTCAAGCACTCAGTTTTTCAAATGTGCTTTTAACCTCATCAGGGAGGTAGACTTTGCCATTCTATGCCTCCTGTCTCTGTCAGCATTCAGCTGTAAGTCTAAGCATGACAAAGAAGAAAACTGGTTGCCCTCACCCTTCTCTCCATACTTTTTGTCTTTCTGAATATCTTGTTTGATGTTTGTGCTGTTGATTGGTGCTATGCCAGATGATGCCTAAATGGGTTTGCCTTTTTGAGATACTCAAGAGGAGGTAAAGGAAGGTAAAGAGAAAGTGTAAGAAAAGGGCAACTCTTGCTGTTTGTGTGCTATTTCTACATAACAACAGGGGGAGCAGCCCGCTATTTTTCTTTACAGCATTACATTTCAAATTGCTAGGATGCATTCCTGAGACTAGACTAGATTACTCAGAAGAAAATCAAGTACAAAAAAGAGGGACAGAGAGAGGCCCAGAGGGAAAACAATTATGTGGGAGAGGAGACCAAGAGGAGCCTACTGAGAAGGAAAAGGTTACCAGACTCATCTTAAAATTGCATTAGGAAAGCAGAGGAAGCAGTGTTTATACAGAAATTGTGAATGAAGCTTGTTTGAAAGCCGTGAGGATGAAAATAGAGCTTTTCAGTGCTACAGAATCCGAATTTGCATTGGTAAACAGAGATACAAGAAAGAAAGGAATAGTTCATTAACTTCAGGAGCTTGGAGGCAAAGGGAAAGAAGGCAGACGACAGAAAGGCAAGTGGGATAAAAAAGACCTCAGAAGACATACAAAGGAGGTTAAATACAGCAGCCATTGTAACTTCCCATTCTTTCTCCATTAACCTGTCTGACCTACCTCTTCTTGAAAGAACCATTCCTGATGGTACCTGTCCTTTACAGGCCTCTTTGTGTTATAGTGTAAAGGTATAATGGGATGATCAATGGAGTTTGGTTTTATAGGTCCTCTGGAAAACTATTTTCCTAGCATACTTTTCTTTCTAATGAGTATTAAACAGTCACTGCAATATTCTGGGGTGTTGGGGTTTTAATGTCTCTAAAAGCAACTGAAAAATAAGACTTCCTTTTCTAATCAAACTGCAAAGCTTTTGGCTTTTTCAGTCTTGAGACCATTATGCAGTGTATGTAAATGAATGTTTTCTGCCGAGCACTGAAACCCTGCACGAGGGCTAGAGGTATACATAATCCATTAAAAAGTCAAATGTACCAATAACTTTATGCATCATTTCTAAAATTTGCAAGCCAGATTTATGGGACAGGATCCATGCAAAAAAATCTTAATATTTTTTACCATAAGGTGGTGTTGAAAAAGGGATTTGTTCCAATTAAGACCCTTACTTCTGATGATTTTCTGGATCTTCCACTGTGTGAACAAAGACTCACCTGGAGTGGTGACAATCTCTCTTTTAGCAGACAGAAAAACAAACCCATGTTACTTTATTTTGCAAAAGTCTTACTCCCGAAAACCAAACATTTCCCACCCAAAATCATGACTACAGTTATATGTCTAGAGCTAGTTTTTATAAGGACATCTGATGTTGTGATATGTCATCTCAGCAAAAAGTACTATGAAAGATGTGACACCAGTTTGAAGCTTATATGATATGGAAAAGTATTGTACAATGCTGTACTTCAGGCCAGGCGTAAGTCCAGCCATTAGAGTTGGAAGCTGACTGACTTAATTTCCCCAGCTTTGGACTGTTTCATTTGAAAATGCTGTGCAAAGACTTAGCCATTAGTGATTTAAAAACTATGTGTTAATGTGCTTTGCTGTGCAGGTATATAACAAGTGGAATTAGGATGGCATATGCTCTGTAGCAAATGAGGCAAGCTTGGGGATTTGGTCATATTTACAATAGACATTTGTTTACTTATTCTGTTCTTTCTTGTTTAGGGTGAAAAGGTTACGTATGTCTTCAGGTGATAATGGACAAATTATTTAATTAATAAGGGCGGGTTTTCTTCGAATCAGAAGGTCAAGAATCTTTGCCTAGTGTGTGGGAAAGAATGATACTCACAGTGATTAACACACAGAGGAAATTTCTTGAAGTTTATTTTGACTGGTCTGTACTTGATAATTCCCTTGGCTAATGGCATGCCCAGTTCCATGTCAATCACCATTTGCAGAGCTTAACTCTGAATAGCAGTTATTGGTCACATATGTTGGCCTGTCAGCTCTTGTTTCAGAAACAGGATGCAAAATGGCACATGGGTCAACTGTAGCATTTAGAGATTTTGTTTCTGTTTTGTTGTTGAAAGACTCTTTTTTTTTTTTTTTTTTTTTTTAAAAGGATATGTAGGAAGGCTCTTGGTGAAAGTCTTTTTCTATGAAATAAGAGATTCTCCATGCCACCGTACTTTGTTTTGCAGGCAGAAGTTTGAGAGAGGTTAGCAGAATGGAAATAACTGAACAAATTCCCATAGCTATTGCCCCTTGTGCCCTATGTGGACAAGATGGATGTTATATGAGGAGGCTTTAATGATATTAAAGATTGTACATCAATAAAAATGATGATTAACTTCATACACTTGGCTGTTGATGATAGGCAGTGTTGGCTAGTCTTTTTTTCTGTAGAGAGTTGAAGGAAAGGATGCTTCTTTTGTGTTGGTAGAGTGTTAGGTGATGTCTTGTCCAGGGCAGCTATGACTCTCTGGTGTTCTACTACTAAGAGAGTTGCAAGAACAGCAAATCCTTTTTTTGACCACTCCACACCAGCTAGTGGAAATGAACTGTTAATCAGGAAGAGGAGTTGGACAGTGACACACTGGAGAGGCTTTGGAAAATTTTGTCATGCCTTGGTCTTACCTGGAAATGGAGATAATATTCATGACTTTGAAAGATGTTTTTAAGCTTACTTACAGTTTTACTTTACAAAAAAAAAAGCAGAAATAAGTGATGATATTGGTGATTTAAGAAGGCTTAGGAGACAATTTCTTACCATAGGGTTGAAATGTATCCTGTGTCTTTGTGGAATATGGTGCTGTCTTCCACAGTAATATCCAATCTTGCCACTCTTCCCAACTTTATTAAAAAAAAAACAAACCACCAAATGCTTTCAAATGAATCAGAACACTAAAATGGTTTCATTTTCAGATGACAGAACTTCAAAATAAGGCTAGTTATTGTGTTCTGGAATTTATCTAGACTGAGCAATTTATTTTGTTCAAGTTGACTATATTCAAGTACTAAATATGCTATTCTACATACTACATGTAAAACAGAAATATTTGTATTTAATGATAAAATTAATTCAAAGAATTATTATTGACTTATTCCTTAAAACATTTAATTCAAGTTGACATGCTCCTGTAAAATGTGTATGTTTTGGTGAAGCTGAACTTTTCAACAGGAGCTATTCTGTCAAAAAAAAAGAAAATAAATTGATCTATTCCTGTGATCTGTGGATGAGACTAAAACACTTGTTGAAATTAAAACATCTGTCGAAAGAGGAGGTGAAAAGTTCACATGAATTTTTAAGAACATTATTTCATTGCAAAATTTTGCAGACCAGATGATATGAAAGAGACTTTATGCAATGTAAAATATGAAATATTAAAATTTTATTAAAAATATTTTTGTTTCATTGTTGCGGAACAAGTCTCCAGTAGTTATAAACACTTAATCTGATCAGGTCTCCTCACCCCAGTAATAACAAAATTGGTCTTTTTTATATTCACAGGATTACTATTGTATCTTAGTTATTCTGGATACACTGTCATGATACAGTGAATAAAGATCCTTGGCCTGGACTATAGTGAGAGTCTTGCTAGCTACTTTAAGGTAACATTGCAGGTACAGTCTTTCTTCATAGGCTTTTATAACAGAATAACTATCATGTTTATTTTTTGAATTCTTCCTCCTGTACTACATGTCTAGCTGGACAGCCATATACATAACTTTCTAAGTAGTTGGGGAAAAAAAAGGCTTTAAAGGTTGCACGAGGCATCAACAGCTGTCCACGTTCAGATATGTTTCATTGATTGTCCTGAAGCAGAAACTGACACAAAATTTAATATGTAAATAGGAACAAGGGACCAATTTAAATCTTGAATAGAGCTGCTTAAATATAATTCTACCAATGATGTTCCAGTAGAGCAGAACATTTTACAAGGAACATCCATTCTCCAAATCCTGATTATACAAATAATGCAATGCATCATAGTATCTCATAAAATATTTTAAGGGAGATGGTATAAAAGATCAAAGCCATAAAAAGCTCTAGAATGATCCCGAATCACAGAATGTTAGGAGCTGGAAGGGACCTTGAAAGATCATCGATAAATTTCTAGTGTCCTCAGACTAGCAGGAAATTCTTTGGAGAAAAATTTCAAATGATGCTAGGAAGTGGACTATGCCCACACGAAGAAGGACTGCTCCACAAAATGCTCTAAATCCCAAGATCTGACCTGAAGAATTTCTATCCAGACTCTAGATGCATTATCGGTTTAACTTTGAGCATGTAAGATGTGTTGACCACATTTTCCAAATATTCAGAGCATTTCATTCCAGTGGATGAAATAATTCACAGATGTTGTACTATGCCAGTATTTGGCTGTGGTTTAAAGCATCATGTTAAAGATTTGGTACATGGTTGTATTTTTAATATTTTGCAGGTTTATCTTTACCTTTTACATGCAAATGTGCTGAGACAGGAGGCCTGGACTGGATCAATTTGTGGCTCTGTTACCATTTCATGTCTCCATATGTTCATGCTGCAGCTGAGGAGTTACTTACTCATTCTGTTCAGGTGGTGACCCCCACCTCTCTATTCAGTTGGTGACCCCCAGCTCTCCCAAGGTAACGACATAGGCATAGGTATGTAGTAGACCCCCAGTTTTACTTTCACCTTAGCCCCTGTTCACCTCAGGCGGAGGACACAGTCTAAATCAGTTTATACTGCTATCTCTCTAGTACCTATCTATACTTCAAGTGTGCAGAAGGTTGGGGAAGCCTTCCTGCAATTGAGTGGAAAGCATCATGGAGTGCTTCAGCTGCAGCTGGAGGAACCACAGGAACTGCCCCAACAAATCTTAATAACAAACACAGGAATTTCAGTCTGAAAACTGATGTGAGAAAAACAATAGAATGAATATTGTAAATACCTGAGTAAGCACAAGTTTATGTACCTTAGATGTCTGGGTCTAGATCTATGGTCTATTACTTATATCAAAGAAGAGCGGAATTATATGAAAGAGAACCTACAGAATCAGGCCCTTCTCAACAAAACAGTAAACAATTAATGCTAGCTTTAAATACAATAGTACTCTTAGTTTGAAGTGTTCTCCCTTCATCCTTATTTAAAAAAATTCCAAAGATTTTAAGATAGGAATATTATTTACTCAATGAGACAGCAAAAGTCTAGGTTGTCTATAAAAGACATACCTTTTAAAACTAAGATCACCAGGAAATCCAAATTAGATATTCTGTAGGTTTAAAAGAAGCCATTCTATAAGCATTTACATGTAATTAAACATTTGCAGGAAATTCAGTGACCCATTTGATATGCTTGAGGGAAGGGATGCCATCCAGTGGGAGCTTGACAGGCTTGGGGAGTGTGCCAGTGTGAACCCAATGAAGTTGGGGCAGTGCCCAGTATCAATACAGGCTGGGTGATGAATGGATTGAGAGTAGTCATGCGAAGGAGGACTTGGGGGTACTGGTGGATGGGAAGCCAAACATGAGCTGGCAATGTGTACTCACATCCCAGAAAACCAACCATGTCCTGACCTGCATGAAAAAAATCGTGGCCAGCAGGTCAAGGGAAGTGATTCTGCCCCTCTACTTTGTTCTTCTGATATCTTACCTGGAGTTACTGCATGCAGCTCTGGGATATCCAGCACAAAACAGTAATGGACCTGTTGTAGCAGGTCTGGAGGAGGGCCACAAAAATGTTCCGGAGGGCTGGAATACCTCTCTTTTGAATAAAGGCTGAGACAGTTGGGGTTGTTCAGCCTGGAGAAGGCTCCATGACACCTTATTGCAGCATTACAATACTTTAATACAAGAAAACTGGAGAGGAATTTTTTACCAGGGCTTGTAGTGACAGGACAAGGGGCAACAGTTTTAAACTGAAAGTGGGTAGGTTTAGGTTGTTTATAAGGAGGAAATTTTTTGGAATGAGGATGGTGAGACGTTCAAACAGTTTGCCTGGAGAAACTGACTGCTTCATCATTAGAACTGTTCAAGGTCAGGCTTCATGAGGGTTTGAGCAACCTAATCTAGTGATGTCCCTGCCCACATCATGGATTTGGACTAGATGATCTTTGAAGGTCTTTCCAACCCAAACCATTCTATATTTCTTTTTAAATTATTTTTTCCCTTTTCTTTATTTAGATCCTGTTTTAGGCAATATTATGAGATGCCCTCTTTTAATAGTCCATTCTAATCTGGATTAAACAATGCATGATTTCATTCTAGGAAATGTACTAATTTCATTCCAAGTATTCTGATTATACTGCACTCTTACAATGGGAGTCATCTGACAACATAGTTACTGACAATGGGACATCTCTATGTCTTAGCTTCTTCTTCTATGATCCATGGATATAGGTACTGCCAGAACAGGATTCTTTTTTGCACTAAATCCATCTCAAAACTGAATAGATAAATTGCTTCCTTGAAATGCCTGTTGAATACAAAAGGATCCCATTATTAGTAGGACCTAGTCATCTATACACTTCTATGTTATGGACACCTCTACTTCAGATCAACTGAAATACAGTATCATTTAGAGGTAGCTTTCTTCCACTTACATCTGTTATCCCATTCAAGGATGGCTGCAAAAAGACATGCAGAAAAATCTTGCTTTATGTTGTCTTTCTACCCTAAAGTCAGGTGAGATGAATTTCAGCTTTTATATAGGATACGATCCACTAAGGTTAGCATAGTAATACTACAGACACTTAGCAGCTAGAGATGATTTCTTCAGCAGAATTCGTTCTAGGTATTTAAGTGCTACTCTGGTATATAGTCACAGGAAACTGAGTGAGGGCACAAACTGACAAAATTTCAAAAATTTTCACTTCAGAAACATTTTCTCCCTTCCAGAATGTTAACGTTGCTGAGAGCTGTGCTATACCCAGCAGGTCTCCTAATGGGAGTCTCGCCTATGGCAACAAGTGTTACCTACTTCATACCACACATTTTTATCTTCATAAACCAGGACTTCAATCATGAGAATCTCCTGTTTTTTTGGTGTCTTCCAATCCCACTCTTTTCCATTCCCATGACTTCACCTTTTCCCATATGCTCCCTTATGTTTCCTTCTCAAACTTGCCTTGAATCCTCAGCCAAATTTTCCTGAAAGTGCCAAGCTTTTGACGTACTCTGTGCCTATGTCCACGTTAACAAGTCATACTAGACAAGTTAACAGCAGATCTATAGAACGAAATGATTGATGCGGAGAACACAATACCCAGACTATGAGTGTTTTCCTCCCGTATTGTACTTCTTCTAGTCAGGGCTTGATGACTGAATATTTATTAGCGGCTGACAGTCATTATTAAGTACTTATCTAGAGCTTATCGTCTGGGTTATTTCGTCTGAAGGATGAAATTTCATGTGCTCCGACATCAGTCAGAGATGTGAAACAGAGAGGTTTGGGAGACTGCTTAAAAATGTTCTCATGACCTGAACTAAAACATTAACAGCATGATGTACAGCAAGCACAGGGGCTTCTGCTTTGCAAAGGCACAGATCTCCTTGAAATAACATCTGAACCACTCATTTCCCTAATACTACTTTCCAAACCAGGCTCATCCTGAGTGATGATATTAACAGTGTAGATACAGCTAATGAGCAAGCCACACTCAAACCAATTGTAAGGCACAATGGTGTGACTATCCCTCAGTTGAAGAGGTTAAATTATATATGAGTGAACTTAGGTATTCTGAGCACAGTAGAAATGCTGAAGGGCAGACAGTAGGAGGAAGATGGGTTTGGGTGAGTCTGAGAGAGAAGTACTAATGCTAAAGAGTCTTATAGTGCTAATCCTTTTAATTTTCTCTCTGGGCTTTGTTGCCAGACCCCTATTGGGGCCTAATTATTCAGACTTTGCTCTGTCTTCCCAGGCATCCGTTTTGAGCAGAGCTGTCTCTTTCCATAGATAATAGGGATCTGAACTGCAAAAGGCAGCTAATGTTTCTTCGGGGTGACGGGCGGCTTTTTAGTGTTAAAACATTGTAATTCAACCAAAGGTATGGAATCTCTACTGACCAACATACGAATGTGTTTAGGTAGCTGTGTTGCTCATAACTATGGGAATATTGTATCTGTGTTGCATTATTTCTTATCTCTGCTAACCATGGAAGGAGCTCCTCTATAGAAAACCTCAGGAGTACATAAAGGCATCGTTGTTTCTCAGAGTTAGTGAAGCTATGAAACACGTGAACTTTACCCCTTGCCTCTACAAAAGGTCTGCCAATTCTATGAATTTTAAATCCATGGGAAATTTTTGTTGCCCTTGGCTGTTGCGTTTCAATGGCTGAAACTCTTTCTGAAGTTATGCTTGAATGCTATTTTTTTTATAGCCTCCAAAATGGCACCTTATGCTTTTCCTGCATTCATAATGCTGAGAAAAAGATGAACAAGTGTTCTCTGTTCAGACAACCATCACATGTATCTAGTCTGTTTGACTCTTTGATGTGGGGACTTAATGTCAATAATTCCAAGAAATGCTAAAATGTGTTTGGCAGTTTGGTGTTTTAAAATCTGGGAATAAAAAGGCTGATGTTGATCCATGAAGGAATAGCACATACAAACTGGGGCTAGGACACAAGAATATTGGTACTGTTTCCTGTGTGAAGTTCCATGCATAGCAAAGACTGTAAAGAGTGACCGGCAGTGAAGATCTCTCTACTGTGATGTAGTCATTTTATGTTCCAGTAAGGTTTCGTTATTTTAGTATTTAAACAAAATTATGCTGCAGGAAAATATGGAGCATGTTGCACAACTCCGATAAGGAAGAAAATCAAACTTTGAAGTGGTGGGCTATCATTTATAAGAATTTGATAGATGTAATTCTTATTTTTAACTGAGTATTTTAGAGATGAAAGGGGAGAAACTTTGATTCAGAAAGGAAATGGTGGCATACTGAGCATTGGAAATGTCAAGGCATGGGTAGGCAGATGCAAACAGCACTTTTTTGGCTATGTGACTGCAAATTCATTTTTGCTTACTTAAGATGATGGGCAGAGAGAACAGCCTATATTTTCAAGAGTCACTAGTAACATATTAAATGGATCTATTTTAAAAGAATTCTGAGCACTCTACTCCTGAAAAATTAGACATGAGCTGGACATATTAAAAATATGTATGTTCTCATATGGCCTTTTGAAAATGTAAGACACAGCGGTAACAAAGGGAAAAAAACCCTGAAATCTACCTTCAGTTTTCCCATCTGTATTATAAACCAACATAATAACCGGTACCATTCCAAGATACGTCCATGCTACTGCATCAGAAAACCAAAGATCTTGATTTGAGAGCTCAGGTAGGTCTCTGTGCCCTGGGTTTGGCTAGGATAGGGTTAATTTTCACCAGAAGCTGGGAGGGGCCACAGCCAGGACAGGCAACCAAACCAGCCAATGGGATAGCCATGCTGATGACATAACTGTTATATAAGGGCAGAGGCAAGGCTGGGTGCTTGGTCTCTGGCATGGCACTGTTAGGGCAGCTCTGGTTGCACTGTGTGGTTTGTATCACTCACATTATATACTGTTTCATTATTATTGTTGTTGTTTCTTCTTCTTTTGTGTTTTCTGTTAAATTCCCCTTAACTCATGGGGTTTTGCCTTTTTCTCCTTCTTCTCCTTCTCACCCCGCGGGGTAGGGTGTGTGGGAGTGTGAGTGGCCATGTGATACTCGGCTCCCAACTGGGTCTAAACCTCCCCATGACACATTGCATCCCTATTTTCTTCTATAAGGAAGACCATAACTTGTGTCAGACCATTTATCCACTGCTTCCCCATGGGGATCCAAGCTTACTATTATTTTGTCAGACATTCTCCTAGCTTTAAATATATCAGACAAAACCCACCAATAAGCCTTGTGTCCAGATTTTTGTCTGTAGTGGTGTGTCCAAATTGACAGACTCAGAAGTATCTTCAGAGAGGCTGGTGAAAGAACAGTGTTGTCAAACACCAGATTGGCACAATGTGTGGGAATTCTACCCATTGCCTGCTTCCAGATTTCTTTTGCTGCCTCAAGAACATCTTTTTCTTAGCCTGGGAAACAATGGCTTGGACCATGTTGCAGTCGTTGGCCGTGGAGTTGCCCCACGCAGCCCTATCCTGCTCTAGATTTCAGAGTTTCAATGTGAATGTGATTCCTGGACGTTTAGTTTTCAACCTACTAAAGGTGTAAACTTGATGACTTCCACCCTCAGTGAGACTAATGCCTCACCAGGGCAGCCTTTGCAAACTTGACTTTTATGCAGAAGAAGAGTTAGCTCTTGTGGCAGTGCGGAAACTCAAATGAAAGACAGGGAAAGATTCTCAATTTATTTTACGTGAAACTTAATAAAATAATAGCTTTTCATAATTTTCCTAAATCCTGTTTCTGACTTGTGTGGGTGTGAGGGTAGTAATAATGAAACTCCTTCTTGCCTATTATGTTTACATTGCTGTGGGCCGTGGTGGGAGGAGGTGAATATCAAATCCATTCTCCCTGATGGCACTCTGCTAACCAATTCACAGTCCAGTTTCCTGGAAAAATCAGGCTGTTCCAGATGCCATGTACCATCCTTTCTGCTCCCCAAGCACCTGAGGAAAGCAGATAGGAAGCTAAAGAGAGGCTTGGTAATACTGACCATAAAAAGACATCCCTTTCTCCTATATCTAAACTCTATATTTTTTCATATGCAATTTTTCTATATAATCAAACATCTGGTTCTGAAATACGTAAGTTGAAAACAAGCCTGTGGCCCTGATTCTTTAATAAATACATATGTGAGAATGCTTTAAAAGATTGTGTTTTTAAAGTGTTTGGTTCTAACAACAAGAACTACTCAATGTACTAGAGATCTTTTCCAAACAAGCAATCTGTGGTGAGCACTAGTATACTTGACCTGGTACAATAGAGTGATATATATCTGCAGCCTAGACAGAACAAATCTTTTTAAGCCCTTGTGGCCCTTTGAGTACTGGTGTAACTCAAAGTAAAGGAAGATGTTTATCAGAGAATCTCAAGTGGATGGTGAAGTATTATGCTTTGAATGGTTTGTATTCTCCTGTCTCTCTCATATATTATTTTAAACTGTTTTGCTTTGTATCTGAAATACGATGGCAGGATATCCATGTTCCCGATGCAACATAACGGTATGTGACATAGGAGTTTTGTTCAACTGTACTGGCGGAGGGGTGTTAGACAAATGCTGCTGAAAAATTAACATCACTCACTGATTGAGGGCTCAGTTTTCATATGTCTGATTTTCACTGTTCAGACCATTAGTGGTGGCATACACATGAATAATTCTGTTCATAATATTGTCAGACGCCTTTCCCTGTAACTTGGGTATAAAACCTGAATAATGTGATTTACTTTATTGGCTTCTAGAAGTGAAAAACATTCTAGGCATTGTGGTCAGTCACTTGTATTTGAAATTTTTTCACCATATAGTTGAGTCATTTCAAGGATCTCTAATGCAGTAAGTGGTTTTTTTTTGCTGCTTTTTCCTTGTATGCATCCAACACATTGAGGTTTCCACGCAAATGAAAGAGGTAATATCTAAAGAAAGGCTGATAATACCTTGTAGTTGTTTACATGGGTCATAATTATAAACCATCTTGACTACATTCTGATTGTGTACAAAGGGTCCAGCCCACCTTTCACCTAAAGACAGTTACAGAGCTCAGTTTGACTTGATAATAAAGCACTTAGGAAGACAAAGACAGTGTCTCACAATCATCTTTTAGTACTTTGGTTTCCAGGAATTACTAATTCTTAAAACTTCATAATCCCAAGTGCAAATATAATGCAAAGCTATAGATCTTAATACATATTTTTTTTTTATTTTGAGTAGTAGCACTTCAACATTTCAAAACTATTTAGAATAAAATAAGTGGTAAAGGGAGCAGAGTTTCTCTGCTAAAGGCACACTACGTTCTGTGCATATGATAAAATCCCCACATGAATGCACAGCAAAATGAAGTATTAGCTTTCTTTTCTTCCTAAGAGTTCAAAACATTTTGCTCCTTTGGGATTTAATGTAAGCGATGCTGGATGTTTAGTCTACAGTCTTCTATTCACCTTTGAAAAGCCTAGGTTGTAATCTGATTTAGGTGACAATCGCAAGAGCTCAGTGGTCTTGGTTTAGTTCCTTGTTTGAAACCACCATCACACACTGAACACAGTGCTGAGCATGACAATAATGGACCCTTTTTGAGGCACATTGGCACAATTACAGCAAAAGAGGCATCAAATTCCTTTCTTTTAAGCAGCACAAACATTTACTGAAATTTTGCAAAGTTGAACCCTCCCCACTGGATGGGATGCCTTTATTTTCACAGATGATAAACTATTCTGCATTATAAATGACAAAGCTTTTGGTAGTGCTGAAAAAGAAATCCTCAGTAGGAGGAACTGCAGTATGGTAGAAGTGATTTGCACTGGTTTAGTAAAGGTATCAGTGTAGCAGAATCTGGACAAATGGTATATTGCTATGTGACAAATCAGAAACTATGCTAGGTTAAGAACATGCTGACAGATAAACATCTTCAGTCATTTGTTTACATCTGACCTGCTCTGAAGTTGTAATAGACATGATGAGGTAGTGTAAAAGTCTTCAATAATAAATTAATTAATTAAAACAAGTTGATATCAGAGTAAATTCTCATTCTGCATTATTAAATTCTGAAAAGAAAGCTCTACTATAGTTTGGGGTTTTTTTTATAAATACCATGCCATTTAATTCCATTTGTGCAACCAAATATAGATGAAAAGCTGTGCATTTCAACTATCAGTAAAGGGTTTTGCAAGATACAGAGTAGACACAGCAGGAGAAAGGTTTAGAGTTTAGCACTTCAGGGGGCTAATGTATGTTAAAGCCATTTCTTGAGTGGACCATAGCTTAATCTCTCTGCTCCCAGTCAACACAGTGATTAAAAATCACCCATCCAGGGAATTGCTTCTGGATGTTGATGTGCTGGGTTGTGGGGATGGAGTTAAGGGGTGGGGTAAAGGAGGGTGTTTGTGTGTATGGCTGATGTTTGAGCAGCTGAATTTTCAGAAGAGGGAGGGGAAGAGAAGGAAAAACTTGACTGACCCCAAAAGGGGAAAAAAGAGAGAGAACAAAGATTCCTTCAGTAAAATCAGCCAGTCACATAATCATGTTTTTTGAGCTCCTCACAAGAGAGCTACTCTGCTATCACTACTCTAAAGAGAAAGCAAGATTGTGAAATCAAAAGTCAGCACCAGTTTAAAATAAATAAATAAATCTTGTAATTGAAGCAAGGTTTATGCTGAAGTAATAACCTTAGTAGTGATAGCAAGGCTTTGGTGACTACTTGGTGGACTTTTTAATCTGTCTTCTCAGATGCAGAGTGTCTGCCGTTTTTAAAGTAGGTTCTTTGTGTCAAAGGAGCTTAGCATTGGTGGCAGAATAGCATACTCTATAATGTGAATATGGAGGGAAAAATACCCTCCCCCATCTTCCTGCTGGTAATTCTGATATATAGATAATTTCTCTTTTACTTGCTTGTTTGGGTTTTTTTTATCCAATTACTACAAAATGACTTTTAAAAAAAAATGTGGAGAAAATATATTTGTTTTCTGGTTAACTAAAACAAATGAGGATTTACTGAGGATAGCATTAAATTGGCTTTCAGCATTAAACATTTAAGTAAATGATGGCAGGGCTACTGCCTCTTAAATTCATGCATGGCTGCTAAAATATTTCACCTCTCAGGCTTTCCTCCCATTCACACATCTCCTCTGTGTGAATGGGAGGAAAATGTGTTGGTTTCTGATCTTTTCCAGAGAATATCTCATTGAGTGGCTGGTACATTCAGCTTCTTGAACAGAGAGGGTAATATATTACTGATGGTTTTAGTCCAATAGATTTACTTCAGATTAGCTGAAACACAGGGAGTCCTTAAGGACTATCCGTTTTTAATAGAACAAAGCAGCATGCTGTAAATTGCTTTCCCCTGTCCTTTAGATTCACTTCCTTTGAAAGAAGGGGGAAAAAAAATAGTATCTTGTGAAGTAGAAGGCCTAAATTGGCAACAGAGATGATCATTCATGATATGGTATATAGTTAAATATAAGAATACAGATAAGAGAAAGGTGTCCTATCAGTTCTATTTCCCGCAGATTCACGTCTTTTTTTTTTTTTCTTTCTTTTTTTTTTTTTGTTTGTCATTACTACCTGAGAAATGGACTGCAATGAAACAGCTACTGGGTATTCTGCACATTTAGGACTGCAAAACTTGGTGTTTTATTCATGGTCTTTCTCAGAATAGCAGTTGAGAATATGATCTTCCCCCTGTTTTAGGATCTCTGTTGTTTTATTGTTGAATTATAGGCAATATAATGAGCTGGATGAGCAGGAAGCTGTGCCAGGCTCTGCTGCTACCGCCTCATCTTTCATGTCTTGCATATATCTTTCAGATGGGAGACCTGTCATATTTCTTGCCAGGGATTTAAGCTACTCATTATTTTCTAGGTGTCCATAGTTTAGGGAAGGAAAGCACTCCAGAAAATACCATTAAAGTAGTATTTCAACAAATAATGTGTCCATATGTGGCCCCAACATATGCAATATTGCTGAGTTGAATGACAAGCAGAAGAAAAAATAGCAGCATATTCTATGAGGGCTTTTTCAAGGTTTGATTCTTACGAGCTGGAAATGAGAGCTATCACAGGCTTTAATCAGCATTTTAGGTACTGTTCAAAACTGGGCTTAAAGAAGCTATTGAAAATGGACTTAATTTCTTTCCCTGGCTTGTGTATTTTTTATGCCATTAAGATAGAATCTCCACTCACCACTGCATCTGGAACCCTTCCAAGTGCGTTTGAAAGGTTAGTGGAAAGGGGAAATACACTATGGAACAAGCTCTGCCCACTTCCGCTTGGCTTAAGTAGATTTGCTCTTTGTGAAAATCTTGAAGAAATGCTGGTCATCTATTTCTGATGGCAATCCAGGAACTTCAGCAAGTTTTGAAGGAAGTGATATAAACTGAATATAAACTATCTGTTTATTGCAATTATATGCCCTTCTCTCTTCCAGAGAAGACTAGATAGCTGTCTGAAGGTCACAAACAGAACATCCTGGCTGTACTGGCCTTCTATGAGTTAACAGTGGAAGAGATGGCTACCTACAACAGGACACTCACGCAATCTAGTTTGGACATCTATCTCCACAGGAAGATTTCTCCCATCCTGGAGTGCCTGTTTCATTCAATTTTCTAGACACAGCCCAAACAGCTAGCTAAAATTTTGTCCAGCTTTTCAATGGCTAAAATTAAAGTTTTGCTCACAGTCACGTCTAGAGGAAGTTATCTATCAGTCTTTTGACACAGGAAGCCTAATTTAAGCAACTTATATCTCCTGCCCTGCCCTCCTTGCCCCCCTTTTTCAGACCTGTCTCTTGGCAGTTTAATCAACACCATGCTATCCATCTCATCCTGTCTGTGGCAGTAGAGGTGACTAAAATTGTCTTTTCTAAATTGAAGATAGGAAAAGAAGCTGCAAGAAATCTGTTCATGGAGTGAATGGATCAAAGCATGGCTTTATATTCTAGGTGTGACTCCACAGCAGATGACTGTTTTGCCAGTATTGTGGGTGTGGATGTCCGTGATGGTGAGGAACCTGGAAGGAGTAGAAAACACTGCAAAACAGAGTGCAGGAATTGAGCCCTTAACACATCAGTTCCACAGGATATCACAACTATATTTACTTTAACTCCTAGTAGCAGCAAAAATATTCTTTCTGGCATACTGTAGCTACTTCTTTTCTCCAGCACTTCAGGTAATGCAATACCTCTTCGTTGCTTCTTGTCGCTGGAAGGAGGGGATGAGTGTTCATATTCTGCTAGGGGATTTTCTCAGCTAGGACAAATTTAAGCAGAAGACAGTATTAGGTGGATTCAGTAGAAAACAATGGTGGTGAGAAAATGGGACATTTGCATCCTTGCATCCACCTATAAGTGTGTCGTTTTAAAACTGATGCAGCAAGTCTCCTATCAGAGGGACTTAGCTACCACCCAGATTGGCTTCCCAGAAAAGAAGTTCCTGTTGGCTGGCTACTGTTTAATAAGTGCATTGTGACTGTTCTTCAAGCTTTTGAGCAGGTTAGGGAGTTTTTTGGTATGGAATTATTCTCTGTTACACAAAAATTATAATGATCTTGAATGTGCAATACATTCATAGAAGTTAGTGCAGAGTAATCTAACAGTGGATTGTTTGGCATGTCTTCTTTTTTTGTTTTGTTTTTTTTTTTTCCAAGTCATGCTTGTTGGATGTTGCTGAACCTGTTTGGCTGCTTTGTGAAATATGAATGGGCACAAACTACCACCTGGAGCAGTGGCTGCTATGTCTGTCTAGTTCACAAAGGCACATTTATTTTGGTTGGCATTAATTAGATGGAGAAGGTGGGAAAGAAAAAGAGAAGAAAAGAGAAGTTATTGCATTCCTGAGCTGGTAATACATACCGGACTGACAAGTGGAGAGGAAAATTGCAGAGCATAGCAGCTGTCTCTACTGGCAACTGAAAACTGAGCTAAGTCAACAAGTGTGGCTAAAGAATAACCCAGCTTAATCCATTCTTTGCAGCCCAGTAACTATTTTTTCAAGGGACTTCTGCTTTGTCTATTTGATTTAAAGCAAGCTAGGTAGAATAAATTAATGATAACTGTGGCAAATAAGCATTACCTGGAATGGAAAATAGATTTAGCAATTAATATTAAAATGCCATGCTATTTAACTATGTAAAGCACTACTAGAAATCACATCTGTTTTTTTTGTGAAATTATTGCTCAGCAGGTCCAAAGCTTAAAATTAACAGTGGATCCCATTGCCATGGGGTATTTTGAAGGCCTAAAGTATAAAAGGGCTCTCAAAGGAATAACTGATGGGAGATGAGCACACAGATGGCTGTCCACCTGCGTATTGCCAAGAGCAGAATGGGTATTACTGGGAGAGGTTCAGTCAGTAACTGGTTTGTTCCTCAGTTTTCTCCTAACACACATCTTCTATGGGACACAGCCTTTCCATGGCAACGATGAAGAGGAACATTTGGTTAATTTAGCATGACTGTTTCCTACGGAAAAAAAAAAAAAGTCTATATTAAAAATCTGAGGTTCAAGTAGATTAAAATTAATGGCTGCAATACATATTATTCTCAGCTGGTTATCTCTGTAGCATGTTGCTATCAGTCTTGTATGGTCTTTAGCTTTTAAAACATATAATTGGCTTATTCATCAACAGAAACTTGAAGATTAACACCCCCACCAGCTAGAGGACTTACTCATTCCTTTAAGGCAGGAAAATTTCATGCTCTAGACCTGGAGGTTTCATAAAAATTCCTTCTAAAAATATTGTTACTACTCAAATAACCAACTGTTGTTTGTTTGGTGTTTTTCTTGAGTCACTACTGGACCCTTTGTTCTTAGGTTTACCTGCTGGGCTTTGTTGTTATTTAAGCTTTTTCATTTTCTCTTGCTTAAAAACAAATGCACTGTTTCCTATTGGTTTTGAGCTGGAAGGTATGCTTTTAGTTATAATTTATGTTGTAATTCATGATAGGTTACAGTTGCAGGAAATTCTTTTGAAGAAAAGCAGAAAGTAAACTGTATTGTATTTCCTTCTTTGTCTGTTGATTAGCTTTACTTTTGGGGGAAAACTCCTTTACAAAGACTACGGTGATAGCGGTACTGAGAACTGTAGGGGCTCTGGAGAGCCTACAACTTCAGTGACAGAATCTTCTTTCAGGCTGATGAGAGAGAATACTTGCATGAGCCCTTAATCTGTGATTTGGCAATGAACTGTGGTTTTTTTTTCTGTGTAGATGCAGGTGCACCACCCTGATGAAGATACTGACAAGAGAATAAAAAGTAAAGAGTATGACACCAGAGGAAAGTTGTTAGATAATTAGAAATTTAATAATAAATAGAAGAAAAATCGTTGCTCTTTTACTTAAGATTGGTGCTTTTTTATTTTCTTGCACATCACAAGTACTTAGAGGAAGAGTGATTGATGGGATTAATTAGGACTATATGTTTACAAGTGCACCTAGCTATAATAGTGTCATTAATTAAAACTTGAACTTTGTAAGAAAGCTCTTTGCAGTCTGCATTGGTTTATGAATTCTCTCTGGTTTTATTTTTGAATGGAGGAAAAATCAGATGAACTAGTCAGTGGTGCATGAGAGAAATAATATGTAATGTATTACAGTAATTTATATTTCTTTGGACAATCAGAAAAACACAAATCAAACATAATCAGCAAGGCCAGCCTTTGGAGATGTTTTCCTTAGTCTCTGGAGGTCTCTGTTTAAATTCGTCTTAAGTGAGGTTACATGAACTGGTCTTTGAACTAACTGTAGACTAAGTATATAACTTTTGTGTTTGAACCAAATTTCTTTCCATTAAGAAAATTGAATATCCATGATCCTCTTTTTTACACACTTGCATTTCTAATTAGTTTTATCTCTTCTCTTGATTAGCTCTTAGGAAGAAAACATAAGGGTGTTTATGTTTCCATACACGCTGAGGGTCTCCATCCTGCAGTATTTTACAAATGTAAAATGCACTTAAGTCACTCAGTAGGCCCTATGTTCTTAAGAAAGGATTTGTGTTCATTAACGCTTTGTTTTGTTTTCGTGAGTTAAGGTTCTTTATTAAAAGTCACAGCTTTCTCTTACTAATACATTTCAAGGCTATTCATTTCAATTTGCTAATGGTCCTCATTGATTTTTAAAATACATGGGTCCAGTGAATATAAGAATATCCCTGGAAGACAGTAGATACACTCTCAGTACTAAAGATCGTTTCATTAGCACACACCTGCGTTGACTCTAATCCTCTTAAGTATTTGTCTATGTACTTAACTTTATTTAGCATTCCCAGGAAATTCATCTCTCTGATGCTGTCTCAGTGTCTGCAGAGCAATTGCCACTACTGTTTGCATAAGAAGACGTTCCCTTTATAAGAAAGCTGTTGAGCTGTGGCTTTAGTTGAGAACAAAACTGTAGTTTCAGCTGCAATTCACATGTGTACATGTGAATGAGGGAGAAATTTATTACATAATTGTGCAAATCATTTGAAACAACATTTCATTAATAGATAAGTAATTGATACCACTATGCAGCCCTAGATTGGTAAATGTAGTAATAGTTTGATAATAGAGTGAGCAATATACTTTTCAATTATTGTGTACTTGCTTGGGAATATATTAATTTCTGTAAGATAAAGCATAACCTGTAGGAAGTACGTATGGCAAACAGAAATGTAGTTGGACTTAACTGTGGATATACAATGTTTGAGTCACTAAAGATAACATATTATATCTTAATATCTGGCTTAATGAGGGTGTTTTATATCTATCAGTCATGATTAATTTTCTCCAATTTTTCAGGAATTTTGAGTAAAAGGTAATTTTTTACAGAAAAATTCCATATTCTTTATGTAACTCAAAACTTACATAATTCTCAGTTAGGCTGTTGGCTTAAAAGCAAAGAATAAAGGCAACTTGGTACTTAGTGAGACACTTGGATAGGGAAATACAAATTGCCCTTTATTAAGCATTGATCCTGAACTTGCAGAGCTCTTTGAGAAACTCATCTTTCAATTATTAACACTGAAGTATCACCGGTGCCTTCAGCAAAACTGAGAGCTGGATATGACATTAAAATACTCTTTTAATTACTAGAAGTGTAGATTCATAATACTACTCATGAATACCACAGAATCTTCCTGTGAGACTAAGGGTTATGTTTCAATGCTTAAGAATATAAATTTAAATTGATTCTCTAATACAGTTGGGTTTTTTTTTTGTGGCCACTGTATAAAAATATGAACAGATTCAAGTAGTGTTTCTCAAGTTTGTTAAAGTAGTATTCACAACCAGATTTCTGAATCAAATCGCTTAGAGGTAAAGCATAATCAGACATCCTCTTCGTAAAGCATCTCCACCAAAGAGACTAATCTTCCTTTTATGCTAAAAAAAAAAATATATTTTTTTTTCAAAAAAAATATAACTCACTGGGGGATTTAGATATAGCCAACAGCCTGAAAGTCAAGACTGATCTCTAAACCTGCTAAAGTTTTCAGACTTCCTAGTTTTGAGATTGTCCTCTTCACCATTCAGGATTAATTGCTTTTCCAAATACTGTAGCAGAGACTTTGACTTTAGAAACGTAAAGCTTCATGTTTAATAAGTTTTAGATAAGTTTGTTTTGCTGCGATAGCACTAAAAAGCAGTTTACAACAAAGCAAAAGAAAACAATTTTCTTATCTTTGCAAGGCAAAACCTTTTCCATGTGATGAGTTTGAATGGGTAAACAATCTTTTTAGGCTATGCTGCAGGAGAAGATATAAAAAAGAACAAATTCCTGTAGCTTTGGATAGGGTAGTTTTTTGTCCTTTTTTTTCCCCCCACTGTTTTTAAGCATACACTTGCACGCTGATATTCTTCAAATCTTATTTTAATAATTTGTTCGTACTGATATCCTCATACTCCTGCCCTGATCTTTCCCTCTGCCCTTCAAGGGGACATATTAGAATTCAGTGCTGTATCATTAATCTAACAATTGAGAACAGAGTAATTAATCTTCTCTTTCTCTATCCAAAACCCAAAATACAGCACTGAGCAAATGGCTTCATTGATCACAGGGAATTGTTAAAAGCAAGTTCTGTACAGCAGTGAAATGGGATGGGACTAGCTTTTATTTTACCTTCTCCCTGCCTCACCTCCCTCCTAAAATTACAAGTAGCTGCTGTACATTATAAACAAGGGGATTTTTTTTGTTTGTGGCTTACTTGAAGTTTAAAAAGATACTATTTTATCTGAATACAGGAAATCTGATATTTGATGGTACAATTAGTCTAGTCATCTAGTATCAATCAAGTACTACACATTGCTCCTCCAGAGAGGCACAAAGTGTTTCAGGATCACATGCTGCTCTTAAAATTACAGTTTGCTTTTCTCTGGAGTGCATTAATGGTGGGTCACTTATAGTATGGTTTATTGGGCCAGATTCAAATAATATTTAAATACCCTTGTAAAATGAAGCATTAGAGGGGAAAAGGCATATCTGCATACAGTCGTCCGTCGTTGTCTTAAGACTTCTATCAGTGAGACAACAGAGGTATTATAGCTCAAAGTGCAATTACAATCAACTATTTGAAAGAGAATTGATACTCAGGATTCATGTGAAACAGTCTCATATCAAGAAGCTGTTGATATTGTATCACGAGTTGCTCTTGCTGAAATGGCGTTTCCTATTTTTTCCAAATAACTGGACTGTCTTTTTCTTCCATGTCCTTAATGTGCAAAGAGAATAACAAGGTTCAGAGACTGACAAAAAAAAGACAGAGGCATCAAGGCTTTTTCCACTTCTTTTACTTGGTGTGGGCAGAGGATGTGATTCGCCGGTAATGTATTGAATGTATTTGCCCAGAGTGGGAGAGCCCTAGACCTCTGATATGCTGTTCAGAACAGCAACGGGGCTGCTTTAACTCTGGGCCTGTTCAACAGAAGTGTAACAAATGTCTTTTGGATCATTCCCTCTGTGCTGACTGACAATATGGCAAGAGAAAAAAGAATGAAGTGATATTATTTTTAACCAATTCATGTTGTTACTTTTCCTAATCATATGATTAGCTGTATAGAATAAGTAATTCATCAAGTGTGCTTGCCTGTGAGAAAGTTACAAACTGCAGACATATTAGCATATTTGTTCCAATTGTTAATATCACAGCTCCACTATGATCTCATCGTATTACGTTATAGCATCTGCTTTCTGTAGACAGTGGTCTGATTGTCTGGGGTATGTGCCTGGCAGCAGCACATATCAATCTAAAAATGTATGTTCCCTGTCCATCAAAATAAGATAACATAAAATTCCAGAACAAATGAGCCTTAAAACAGAGCTTGTGTGTCTGTTCTGCACACGGAATGAATGGCATAGGAAGTTCTCTTTTGTGGGCAGATGGCAAAGCAGTAAAAATGAGATTTTGAAAACAGCATATTAGGATTTCCAAACCAACATTAGAAATCTTACTTTCTAGCTTTCTTAAAAAACACCTGGACCAATATTCAAGACAAGCTTGTGTCCATGGAAATAAGATTATTGGAATTGTTTTACATTTTTTATGATTGATTACGGAGAAGATTTAAATATTAAAACTTATTTATTTATTGAAACTCTGTTTCAGACTGTGGCTGGTTGTCTGCAAGCTAAGAGCATGAAAAACTCAGGCTAACTACAGTGTGGACAAACGGAGCAGCAGGGCAGCACCTGCTAATAATACTATTCTTTGGACTGGTTGATCCCTAATGCATCTGGATGAGCGGAAGCCAGTGTGGCTGGAGGTGCAGTCCAAAGAAACTGCATGATGCTGTTTAATGAAAGATCAAGGACAGGATATGAGCTGAGGAATCTAAAATTCTTCCATCTAGGACTTGTGCTATGGCCCCTGCTGGGCTGCCTATAACTTGACTTGACTATAGATTATCCATGGACCTTTAATATCATGGAAAAGAGTTCCAATAATCGTAATCCTGCTACACATCTGTCTTGCTTTCTGCATGCTCATTTTGCATCTTACAAGCTGTCATTCCACACACATGCTAAAAGAGATTGCTAGCAGAAACCTTTAAAAGCCTTAGGAAGAGTGTGTGTGTGTGTGTGTATGTATTAGGACTCTGGTCTATTGTTTCAAGGAAACAAAATGAATAGGAAATTAAATAATCACAACAGTTGTTTATTGTTTCAATGAGAACAAAATTCAGGCTTGTTCATGGAAGAAAGACCAAAGACAGTGTGGATTTGCAACCTTATGCTCTAATGTCTGAGGTATGTTTTGTTTCCCTTTGTTGTGTTGCCATTGTATCAAAGAGGGCATTGCAACATGAAAAACGGAGAACACAAGGAAGCAATTCTTTCCTGCTGTTTCCACTTTGCATGAATTTTTAACACCTTTGTTGGAGACCAAATGTCTGGTTTGACTTCAGTCAGCATTACTCCTGGGCACTTTGTTGAAGCATTTGTAGTTTTCTGATGCAGTTTCCTGCTCATGCAAGTTTAGCTAAAAAAACTAAAATAAAATAATTAAGCAACTGATATCATCTTGTGTTTCACCTGCTGAGTTTCAGGAAGTGGCGTCTCCGTGGTGTTTGTAGGAAGAAAAGTGGTTCAGGCTGTCCCCAGTTTTGGCAAACTCCTGCTGAATTTGGTGGTGTTAAGTTTTTGAGTATTATTTGGAGAAATTATTAAAACCCAAGTAAACTGATTATTTACTGTAAGACTGTCGTGCAGCATTCTGGAGAAGAGCAATTTTGGAAATGATCATTTTATTCCTAAGAAGCATGGCCGGTCTGGGTCAGCCTCCTGTTAGGGACTTGGGCACTGCCAGCCCTCACTGGGCTCTGGGTTACTTCCTCCCAGGACTGAGCTTGCCCTCACCTGGACTTTGAGGCTGCACCTGGGACACTGTGCTAGGAGGATCCATTTTTTCCTGCCTTCTCACTCCACCAAGGCTATCCCTTGGGAGGAGAGGAGGTATTTTGCTGTGGGCGCAGCGTGAAGGGCTGGCTTTGGGAGCACGGATCCTGGTGGAGGCAGTTAGGTGGAGCGGCTTTTCCTGCAATTGTAGGGGAGACTTTCCTGTTGTGTTTCGGACGCGACTTGTCTTGCAGTTGCAGACACAATCTGTGCTGCCACAGGATTACTGAGGCGATGGTGGCTGCTGCTGCCTGTCCCAACTCTGACAGTGCTTTCTGAGAGGGTCAGCATGGTCTCTGTCTCCACAACGATGTTTCAGCCAGAAGATGTAGGGCGGGATCCAGTGGTAGGTATACGGCTGCGTGGCTTCTTTGGAGCTGGAGCCAATGTGTACATGTAGACTTGCTGTTTCAAGTAATTTAGGAAGTATTTTATAATGTGTTTAGCAGTTGTAAAGGAGGAATTGAAGTTAGCTCTGTTGCTGTGATAAATTACCTTTTTAATACTAAAAACCTTGCGGGGGGAAAAGGAAACTTTTTAGCAAAGAGTGTTTTTTCACCTTGTGTTTTCAAGCAAGGGCTTATTGTTGTCTTGTTAGTTGTCCTAAAACTAGTAAGAGAGATAAAGGGGGCATTAGCATCTTTATATTGTTAATGACATCTGGAACATTATAATTCTGTTTTTAAAGTGACAGAAGGCGGCTGAGGTACACGTTTACATGAGAAGAATGAAAACAATGTAGTCATTCCCCAAAGCCTGCTCCACTCCTTGTACAAAGTCTTTCAAATCCTATTTATTTATTTGTAAGTGCTGAGGTTACATAACCTAAAGCAATGAAGTATTTAATTATGATGGCCGGGAGATGATGTTTGTTCAAAGGATGTACCTTTTGGCACCAGTATGCTCAGAATGATGGTCTGGTCAATATAATGCTTTTATATGCAAGTTCTATAAACACAAAAGCCCACAAACACGCCATACATTTAGAAGGATCAGAAGCATGTATAGTCCACAGGTACAGAATTTCTAATTTGATTTTCCCAGTATAGTATTTCAAGCTAAACAATTGTCTGAGAACAAGGGAAGCTGAGATTTGGTCAAATTTTAAAGTAGATTTTTAAAGAAAAACAACTTGGACGCTGGAAGTTTTGCAGATCCATGCAAGTAATTCTTCCACAAGCACTTCTCTCTTTATTACAATAACAGTAACCTGCTTGCTAGCTGACAGGAAATGTACAATTTATTGTAGTTTTGTGAGATAAACTGTGAGAGTTTATATGGTGTTGATGAGGAACGTCTCAAAGGGATGTAATTAAGCTATTGTTTTCTCTTTCCATGATATCTTAAAAGCTACTAAGCTATTTTGTGAGTGACATTGAGAAGAACCTTTTTCTTGGGAGGCCTATCTAGGGTATTGGTGCAATTATTCAAAAGCAGTTGCTCATTTTGGTTGTTTTTTCCTACTCCCTTCTGGGATGTTCCAAAGACTATCTGCAGGACAATCAATTTGAAGATGTCAGGTAAACTGTTAAGTAGTCCAACCACTTAAGCCAATGGGTCCATTTTGTGTGCAAGTATATGTTCATACGTGTGTGAGTGTTTGGCAGAACACAGCCGTAGTTGAGTAGTGAAAAAACATTTTCTATTCATGTCATGAGGCTACTCAGCAAGACTTTTCCCAGGATCAGGATCCCTTTGAGCAGAGGAGAAGAGCTATGCAAACCAAATGTGACCCACATCTTGAGGCTGGAGGGAACTAGGACTCTAAGTAACGAAGACGCTGTATAGTAACAGCTTAAAAGACAATACTTGCACTTGACAGAGTGAGTTTAAATTTAATACTGGATCTTCTGCTGTTTTCTGGTTGATGTCAAGTGAAACATGGGTAAATTGGATTGGTTTTTCTTATCATTTCACTAGCTGGATTAGAAACTGATGTTACCTGGTTCCCTAATTTACTTCAGCTCCCAGAGCACTGTTCTTGTCATCAAAAGGGTTTAAAAAGACTAGTACTACTTACCACTTCAATTTCTAAGCTGAAAATTACATTGCTGATACGGTGCAGCCCTTTGCTGCTCTTAATTTCTTAGCCTGAAGCAATGAAGTTTTGTCACAGTGTGGTTACTAAAAATGTATGAGGTAAGATATGTGGCTGTGGTTTTGTCTCAGACCATTAAAAAGCCTTAAGGACAACATTCTTAAAGGATGTAAATGCATAGAAGAAAATATTTGAGATTGCCAGAGTTTATAGTGGTATGTTTCTGTTAAATCATGCTTTCTCAAGAAATAAAATACATATGGGCATGCCTCTGGTAAGCAATAAAGCATTACCAGCTCCTTGCAAAAAGCACCAGCTGACGTGACTTAGAAAGTTCTCAAGAGAGGTTAAGTGGAAACTTGCCACCTTCTCAGGATTTAGCTTTATTAGAGAGGAATAAAGACTAAGACTTTGCATCTCATTGTGAGTAAAGGGTTACTACCTCTTGGTGAACAGGCTGGGTTGCAATGCCAAACCCTTGAGTATCTCAGGAGCAGAACAACTGGCTCTTGTTAACCACTGCATACAACTCTGTACTTCTTTCTCTTCTCAGTTGATTTTGCTTTTTTTACGTTTTGTGTCCTGTTGTGTTGGGGTCAGAATTTTACTCATGCAGTAACCATTTTGGATTATTTGGGCTAATACTGCCGTTTGGTAATGTCAAGCAACCTGAGGACAGGACTAGTAAAGTAGTTACTATACTCCTTGGTATTGTGAGTGGGAGAAACTTAACCCTTTGAAGCCTCTTAGAGAGCTGCAGTGGGATGGCAGGAAGGACAGGCATGAATAGTTGGAAGGACAAGAGTCTTTGCATCTGGTTCATGGTCTGTAGTATGAGAACTCAAGATACTATTTTGTCAAAAAACTATGAATAAAATACAGAAGTTGAAATTAGGTTTGTCATGCCAAGCAGGCTGATCTTAAGACTTAGTGTAGAATCCATTGCATCTGGTTCTCATGAACTGTCTGTGTACCCTTCATGTGCAGAATAGGCAAGAACCATACAAATCCAGAAAAATCCCCAGTCAGTAGTGTCAGCTGGAACTGGGTTGCTTTGGGATCATTCTTCTACAGCTCAATTCGATTTTCTCTATATCCTCTTGGATCTTTAAATATAGAGAACGATAGAAATGAGGCACATTGGAAGAGAATAATTGGAAGAAAATTTGACAAAACAAGTGATTGTTGAGCTCATAAGAATAACAAAGAATAGATGTAGATTCTCCATCAATAACACTGGAGATAATTACTTGTTAGCTGATGTGGTCTAAATTCCCTACGTTTTTTTTTTTTTTTAAATTCCCTACGTTTTGTTTTTTTTTTAAATTCCCTACGTTTTGTTTTTTTTTTAAATTCCCTACGTTTTGTTTTTTTTTTTTTAATTCCCTACGTTTTTTTTTAAAATTCCCTACATTTTTAAATTCCTTTCATACCTGGAATGAAATGAGCATATCTATAAAATGCAGATCACTTAATCCTAAAGATAATCTAAAATAGTTTAAATGAGATGGCTTTATTGATGCCTGTTTCTTTCTGTTAACTATCAAGGGACCTTACAGAGACCAATTCATATGAATGCCACCCTCTGTGTTTAGGAACCACCGTGAGGCAAGAGAGAAGAACTGGTTTGTCATACTTGTTCTGCTAGCGTACAGGGCCAAAGAATGCTCCTAATATCATTCTGGTAATGGAAAACAGGAACATAGTACCCCAAGGTGCGGTAGCAAAAACTTGCTCATGGTGAAACATCCCCATTCCTCTTGGAGAAGGCCTTGGGGTCTGGTGAGGGCCCACATTAGGGCTCTTCTCCCCAGATGGAGGATCAGCCCTGCCAGTTCTCCATTTTGTTATTCTTGGGCCCAGGAAGCCTGAGCTGGATGCTTCCTGCACCAGTGACAGAGGTTTCTATCAGCAGTCTAAAATAGATTACCTTCAGAGCATAGATATAATTTGTTCCTTATCCTCCACCCTCCCATGGTTCACAGCCAATTTCCCCTTCTAATTACCTGATTACAATCTTGATTTTTAAATACACCATCGATCTTATGGAGTTCAGTGTACTGAGAGTACAGCAAGCATAAATTAGAAGTAGCTCCTCAATGTTGGACAGTGGTTTTTTTACAATCACCAGAATCTCTTTGTAGTCTTTGCAAATGTGCAGAATATAACTCTGAGAACACGTGTTTGTTGTTTTGTGTTAAAAAAGAAAAAATAAAAAAAAAAATCAAAAACCTTTTGTAGGCTTTTTTGGTGATCACATATGAGGAGCAGAGAATAGGACAGTGAAAGGCTAACATTGTGTGCCTTGTAAAGCAATAAGCATATGTTTATAAGCACAAGGAGCTTTAGTTCATCAAAGGTGCACCTTGCAGGAAGTTTGAATTGAGTCCAGACTATCAGGTGAGGTCACACCTTCACACTCAAAGTGTCCTGGGACATTTCTTGCTGCTATTTTAAATGCTCTCTTTGATAAGAAAGTAGACCTTGGGGTTCTTCCTTGAGGATTTATTATGTTGTTGTTTAGATGGAGGCAATGATTATGAATACAAGTAGTATTTATGATGCCCTTTGCTTAGCTGCAGGGGAAGAATTCATAGAACAACCTGGGGGAAAGGGAATGCATCATTTCTTTAAGCCACTCAGAGATCTTCCCTGAAAACTCGTGGTAGCTTAAGTGCCCCAGTGTTTCCAACCTGCACTAAATTATGTAGCCGTGTGTGTGAACACATATGACTAGAAGGAAGGTGCTGGACTATTTCTGGCTATTTCTGTTGCTGTATCATCTATACTAAAGACCAGGGAGTACCCTGTTACCTAAGGCATTACACAAATGAAATTCCCAGCTGGGGAAATGTGAGAGATTTCCAGCTCTACTGTGCAAACAAAGCCCTATGAAAACTGGTGAGTTTTGGTATTTAGTATTTGGCTAAAATTATTTTACCTTCCTTTTGTTGCAGAGTAGCATCCATCATCCGGGAGGCTCTTAGCTTGAAATGAGAGAGAAAAAATTTCTGTGGTATATAGCAATTTGTCCCCTTTGGCAAGTTTTTGGGGTTGCTCCAGTTGTTTCCCATGCTACCAGTATCCAGACCAAGATGTGAAACGGATTCTGCAATATTTATTATTGTATAGTTATGATTGATATACCCCAGAATACCACTTTCTCAAACAAATAGTGTGAATTTAGTTGAAGAGGTTTTTGGAACAGACCTTCAGATATAAATTTGTTAGGAGGTCACTGCTGATGCCAGTAGACCTATTCTGATTCACATGTGCTAAAGATTAAACAATCCTTTGCTTTTCTTCCCCTGAAGCATTCTAAGGAAATATTAAATCTTGTAGGTAAAGAATTTAAAGATATGAAAATTGCAAGAATATAAAAAATAAAGGTCAAAAAGCATTCCAAATGTATACTAGTATAGGTTTATGCACACATGTGTAATATTGTGTCTAATATATTACTATAAATACTATTAAATCTGCTATTTATTGATTGCTTTGGGATTTACAGGACATGATCTTTTTGTTTCTTGCTTGTTAGCTTTTGAGGCTCGGTTATTGTTTTAGTTCCCATGAGAAGGAGTATATGATGTTGTGCCAAAGACTTTAATTGTGTGAGATGTTCTTGTCTCGCTGTATAACATACAGTATTTGGCTTTTGGAAAACATATTCTCCTACTAGCATACATTTCAACCAGAGAAGGATGTTGTCTAGGTTTTATATCACTACAAACAGCATAGCAGATGTGGGTTTGCTGTATTAATATCTTTTAAGTGTTGTGAACAATTGTTATCAACCTCATGGAAACACTGTGTATAACTTGATTCTAGACAAGGCAGGTAATCATTCTTCTGTCAATGAAAATGTGTGAATAGGATCAACTAGTCATTTTCTTTTATGCTGAGTATTTGGGTTTGCATATCAGGAGCTGTTGAGCAGGCACTATCCATTGAATATTTATTAATTTGCGCTGCTTTGATTTAAACTGTGGGAAAACAAGTATTTGCATGCTTCAGGATGTGCGCAGCTTGCTTTCTTTTGCATTATAGATGTTTTCATTGAACATTTCAAAAGAAGAAATTCTGAGTTTTGATTATTAGTTCATTTTGCACTACCTAAATTACACTGCTTACACAAATTTTTCACTAGCTGTGCTTCTGGCAGTTATACTAACATTGCAAGTACTCAGACTTCAATGTCTGTGCAGCAGAAGGTAAAAGCTGTAATGGACTTGGGACAACCTAGGCTATGAAGCGGTCCATTGGTTTAATCACATCAGAAATTTTTATTGAATGTGATGTGAAACCATCATATTTACTTGTTGATAGAAAATGTTGTTCCCAAGACAATTTTGTGTATATGCTAGAACGAGACACAAAATGGCAAGCTATCTGTCCATAGCAGATTTTGTCAAGAATGTAAATTTAAAATATTCCTTTTATAGTGCGCTTAACAGAAAAATTCTGCCACTTTGAAAACCACAGCTGTGTACTATGATAGCAGCCAGCTTATGCACTCCATAGTTTATCTGGGAATAGTGTGTGCGTCGACTGTAATTGCTCTTGTATTATAAGCCTGGGATACATATATGCATGCATACATGCAGAGCATGTTTTCCTATGTTTCATATTTACATGTTCATATTTCAAATAAAATTTCATTTCATATTAATATAATGGCAATTTAATAATTTTGATTTTTCTAACTGAAAATGTTGCGAGTCTTTTCTACAAAAATACTTAATCTTCAAGTGTTTGATTTTTAATTTAGCCTGCGGTCTTGTATCAATTTATGACTATTCCTATATACGAGTTTGGAGGACCAGGGCTGAAATAGCCTTACTGTAGTAGGCATTTGGTAGTATCTTTAACAAAACAAATTGTTTGAAAATATTATTTGGAAAAATGCTTTTTGAACCTGCTGAGGTGTATTTTAGCGATAAATCACCAAAACAGGACAAACTGATTTTTCTAGACAGATAACACATGAAGGAATTTTGGAACATGGTACAAGTTCAGCTCTCTTGCCCAGTGCTATGTGTTAGTAAGATGCTTAAAATTTCCAGAATGGCCCACAGCTCTGTTTCCTCTTTCAATGTTGCTGAGCTCAGTACAATTTCAAAATTAATTGAAACAGCTTCAATTCATGTGATGAGCTCCACCTTTAACTAGAGTGGAAAGCAGAGCTTCATAGGACATTAGGGCATTCTCTTCCACTGCTTTTTCACTCCTGGTAGACTTTCACTTACCTTCCCTGAAAGTTGTAGGAGCAGCTAAAATAGAAAAGCAGCAAGAGGCAGTATGTGGCAAGATAAAATATTGCCTCCTAACTTTATTCTAGTAGCCAGGGATTCGTTCTGCATGGGGAGAATTCTGTAGTGTTTTACTGACAAAAAGTGACCTCAGTATACTGCAATTTTCGACACATTCATTTTTAAGTGTTGTTTCGTATTTCCAGTGAGTTGACCTTGGCTGGGTGCCAGGTGCCCACCAAAGCTGCTCTAATACTCCCCTCCTCAGCTGGACAGGGGAGGGAAAATATAATGAAAGGCTCATAGGTCGAGATAAGGACAGAGATCACTCACCAATTACTGTCATGGGCAAAATAGATTCGACTTGGGGAAATTAGTTTAATTTATTACCAATCAAATCAGGGTAGAATAATGAGAAATAAAAACTAAATCTTAGAACATCTCCCCCTCGCCCCTCCCTTCATCCTAGGCTCAACTTCACTCTCAATTTTCTCTGCTTCCTCCCTCTCCAAGTGGTACAGAGGAATGGGGGTTGTGATCAGTTCATCACACATCTCTGTTGCTCCTTTGTCCCTCAAGGGGAGGACTCCTCACACTCCAGCTTGGTGTCCCTATCACAAAAGACAGTCCTCCAAACTTCTCCAATGTAAGTCCTTCCCACAGGCTATAGTTTTTCACAAGCTGCTCTGGTGTGGAGTCATCCACCTGCAGCCTGTGGAGATGTGCTGCACCATTAACCTCCACGGTCTGCATAGGGACAGATCTTCACCACAGGCCGCAGGGGAAGCTTACTCTGGCACTTGGAGTACCTCCTCCTCCTCCTTCACTGAACTTGTTGTCTGCAGAGTTCTCGTTCCTGGTGTTACGCTGTTGTTTTTTTCCCACTTCTTACATACGTAATCACAGAGACACTACCACCAATGCTGATGAGCTTGGCCTTGGCCAGTGGTGGGTCTGTCTTGGAGTCGGCTGGCACTGGTTCTGTCAGACATAGGCAAAGCTTCTAGCAGCTTCCCATAGAAGCCACACCTGTAGGCCCCTTGCCACACAAACTCAATCCAGTATTTTAGGCATTTTACCTCAGACATTATATTAACGCTTCAGAAATGCATTCTGGCTAGAATATACTGAGTTAAGGTGAAGAATGTTCTTTGGCAATATCACACTATAATTACTTTGGTCGTACAACAAATGTAAATAATTATCAATAATATTGACCATTTTGGTAACATCAATGAAAACAGATTAATGGAAAGACCACATCAGGTCACCAGTCACCTCTCTGGTGAGCGTTACAAGTTAGGCTGAAATGCCCTGTCTACAGGCAACTTCAAGAAGGCTAATAGTATTCTTTAAAGTGTTTTATTACTGTAGCATCACCAGGTCCTATGGTATTACTGCTAGATGTTTGTCTTTTTCCTGAGGAGGTTAGCACGATAATTGTTTTGAACATTATTTGGAATTTTCTGATTGTCATTTGAATGCAGAAAGAGTGCTAGCCTGTGTATAGGAGCTATGTAGATATTTTTGCTGTGCTAACTGCTCCATGTAGGAATGTGGGATTTGCAATATCTTTCTAATGGCAGGTGATTTCTTCAGAATATAGAATTGTGTTGCGCCTTGTGAGGAAGTGCTTACAGTTCTGGTTCATCACCAGAACTTTCTGGTATTTTTATCCTGCTGCTTATATACTGCTTTCTGTACTTAAAACATAGGGATCATCGGTAACATTGGTGCTCTCAGAAATGAAAAATGAGCCTTCAGTTGGCCATGGGCTGATTTCAGGGACATCAAATCACCAGATTTTCCTATAAATAGTAATGTTTCAAAGAGTGATGAGCTGCATATTTTACTTGCCCCTCAGGAACTGTGTTTGTGGGCTTTGATTACTAGGGTCTCATTGAGATCAGTGCTAAAAGTCTTCTGGACTTCGATAGTATCTCTGATCCGTAATTATTCAGGTATAAAACAAATGCAAGGTATAATACAGCATTTATGCAGCATAGCATTACATCCAGTTATGAAACATCTTGATTTTTGTTTTTATCTATTCAGCTCTATGGGTACTTAACATACTGAAGTTTATATAGTTCAGCTTTAAATTCCTCTCATCTTTTTAGTTCTGAAAAGTTTACCTCTATTGTGCAACTGAAGGCATTAATGCCACCTGCAAAATATGCCATGCTTAAAATGAGGTACAAAGATACCAATTCCACTAGGGTTGATAGAAGTCTTGCCATGAGCTACATTTTGATCAGCATTGCTTACCACATAATGTGTAACTAATTGTTAAGTGCTGGGGAGATGTCACAAATCCGGAGTTCCTTAAGTGTATTTTGGATTTTTAAATAACACTTGTCTTTTGACAATCAGTTTTTATTTTGATATCTGTTCTTAAAACTACCTCTTGTGGTTAGAAAAAGAATACTTCTCATTTATATGGCATTTTTGGTAATAGTATAATTTTCTACCAGTAAATCCATATTTTTGCAAATATGAAATTATATACTTGAAATTTCTTCTTTCTTTTCTGTGTCTGGAGGCCTTCTATGTGGCTTTCAATTTACGGGATGTGTTGAATATGGAGTATAACCATGTGCATATACAAACCATGCATATTGAGTTTCTTCCTAATCTTCCAGTTTACTGTAGCTATGGATTCTCTTGCACTCTCAAGAAAAAACAAAAACCAACAAAAAAACCACAAAACAACAAAACCAACCAAACAAACAAAAAATCAACCAAAAAACCCCAAGCTCAACCCCTGAATATGAAACCTTAAGGCAAAGACCAGTGAGTTTGAAAGATTTTGTAGCTCGATCAGCAGCACACACTGTACTTCAGGCACCAACCTAGAAGTGAAAGTAGAATTGCTGTCAATTAAAGAGCAAGCATTGGATTGCCCGGAAAGTGCAGCCCCTCTTCAGTGCCTCTTAAAGGATTCATTATTCAGTGCCAGATGCAGTGTGTTTTGACTTATTGGCAACTGCAAAAGAAAACAGGGAAATGTCATTTTTTTGCTGCTTAGCTTTGATTACTTCAGAAGATGGGATCTTATTCTAAGACATTTAAGTCCAAGATCAGATTTTGGCACCCTTACTTATACTGAAGAGCATTAGCCAGGGTGAGTTGCAGCTCATTCAAGTCAGAGAGATCAAAATTAGTCATCAGTTGAAACGGTGGTATTTACACAGACCCATGATGGTGATTCAAATACCTTTTCCATGAGGCAGTGATGCAAATGTTTTTCTACCTCTTGTAGCTGTTTATCTGTACCTCTCTTTTATACAAGCACCATAAAAAAAGCCTTTAATTAAAAAAAAAAAAAGGTGCTTTAAGAAGGAAACTGAATGAAGCTGTTTGGCACAGGAAGGAAAAGGAAAGGTTATGTACAGAAAAGATAACATAGAAGAAAGCCTCATGTTCCAAACATGGTCCTGAGAAACAAACCTGAAATGTTGGAAGGCGTTCCTGGAACTGCCAATAGATGAGCAATGATTAGTTTGTCTTTTGAAAATGTTGTGTCCTGCCAACCCTAAATCTCCTTCTCCCATTTCCACCACACCATTCAGCCTACAGGATAAATGGATGATGAGGTACACAGTTGTGGCGTGGAAGGGATTCAAACAATTTGAATGAGATTTTGATCTTCTGGGACTTCTGTGATACAGGAAGTGAAGAGGAGGAAAGACAAACTGGTCTTCATTTGCAGAAAAGGCTTTCATCTCTTTTGTGCTGTGTGACTATGGCTGAGGAAAGTGGAGGAGAATTGTTTTCTTTCTTGTATCAAGTTGCTAGACACTTAGTTTTGACAAGATGCACCTCACAATTACGGCGACTGATGGATAGTTATAAATTAATTAGTCTTTGGCAAACTGAACTTTATTTCAAGTAAGATCAGCATCACAGAAGATACTGGAGAGCAAATTTTGTGATGGGATCAGTGTATTTTTTAAATGCTTAGATTTCTTGGCAGAATAAAAGGACGCGTTAGTGCAAAGAGACTAAATATCCCAATTTCTAAGCATACCTCTGGAACAGACGCCTTGCTGCTCTTCCCACAGATCAAGGAGGACTAAATACCAATGGGCAGTCTGAACCTTGCCTCTGTTCATTGAACTTTCCTTTTTTGCTGTTCATATTGGGGTTATAGGTAGCATTCCTGTCACTGCCACCGTGCTCCCCACACTAATTGTCATGAAGTACAGAAGGTTCAAGCATGCTTGGTTCCCAAGGCTGCTAATGAGCCCTGAGCTTTCCTCACCCTTAATGAACCAAGGTTTGTGTTTGGGTGATTCTTGTCTGTCCCTTCTTTTCCCTGATCAGGGGGAGGAAGCAAGTGTTCACACAACCAAACAATGACTTTACAGTGTAAAGACGATGCAGCTGTGCTATCTGAAGCCTTCCTCAGTTATAAGCAACAAAGCTTAAATAGATTGTACTGTGAAGAGGTACAGCTCTGTGAGTGTGAGGCATAGCTTTTGCTTCTGCTTCACTGACCTGTCTGCTTGCAGCAGCGACGGGCCCTTGATGGGAGCTTAGGCAGGGAGAGCTGCGTAGGTCGACTCTTTCAAAACCACTCTCTGTAACACTGAGCGCAGGAGAGGAAGCAAACTGAAGTTTCAGTTGATCTCTGATGGGGGTGTACCGCTGTGCTCTCCAGAAAATCCCATGCCCTCCATTTAAGTCATTGATTCCTAATCCACTTCAGGTGATTAATAAGGTCACTAAAAGCAAGCAGTAGTTCATAAGTTTTAGCAGTAGAAAGTATTTGCACAAAACTAAATGCGTGCACACACATACACACACACAAACTCCTCCTAGACAAATCACACATTTCACTATCTCGCTACATTTTACTGTCTTGCACTCCGGAGGCTTTTTGTATACCAGAGGTTAGGATGATCAGAAGTTTGGGCTAAACTACCATTTATCATTTACTTTATCAACCTTCCTGTAGACATTTCAGTTATGATACTGTGAAATCCTCTAGCTATATTTATGTTACTAACAATATGTATGTGATATATTTTTCAACGTGCATACAGGTACATACGCACAAATGTACATGTACATATAAATACAGTTGCATATCTTCTTGAAATACAGAGTATATCAGTATATGATATCTGTTGTATGTATATAAAATATCATATGCTTTCCTAGAAACATGATTCCCTGTATGTATATTTATGCAAGTAAATACAGAGATGCACTCTAAATGCTGTAGTATTGTTATAATAGCACATGAAAATTCCAGTCTGATAAATTAACTGTTAATTGTGATAGCAATTATAAGGTGGTGAGTTATAGTAGTCTGGACTAGTCCTTGCATAATGCTATAAAGGTGAAGTTTTTTTAAAAAAAGTTTTACTACTAGATGAATGAAACAAAAAGCAGCATCTGCAGAAGAAATCGAATTTTTCTGTTACAGGCTGTTTGAAGGTCATAATTTGGGGTTTTCATAATGCACAGAAACATCAGCTGTTTTCCTCTATTGCATAGAGAGAAAGGGAAAGAGAAAGAAATAAGAAGGAGCTTTTGGTTTGCATTATTAACTGAACAGAGAGATGGGGAAAACAAATAAAGCAGACCAATTTTAAATACCTTGATGTGTGCATGTGCAGGTTCAAAACTTTAGATTACTCTCCCGCCCGGCGTGGTGGATTGATAGCCCCAGCAGCAGTGGCGAAAGTTGACAACCCCCCACAGCTGACCCCTCATGTTTTCTCTTGCCTAATCGAATTTTACGTGTGTTTCCAGATAGCTGATCAGCTTCCCTGGATTTCGCTGACGCCACAGGAAAGCTTTGCCTGAAGATGGAAACACTGGAGTCGGAACTGACCTGCCCTATCTGTCTGGAGCTGTTTGAAGACCCGCTGCTGCTGCCTTGCGCTCACAGCCTCTGCTTCAACTGTGCGCACCGCATCCTGGTCTCCCACTGCGCCACCAACGAGCCGGTGGAGTCTATCACCGCCTTCCAGTGCCCGACCTGCCGCTATGTCATCACCCTCAGCCAACGTGGTCTAGACGGGCTCAAGCGTAACGTCACCCTGCAGAACATCATCGACAGGTTTCAGAAAGCCTCGGTCAGCGGGCCCAATTCCCCTAGTGAGACCCGCCGGGAGCGGGCGTTTGATAGCAACAGCATGTCGTCCTGCGAGAAGGTCCTCTGCCAGTTCTGCGACCAGGACCCTGCCCAGGAGGCGGTGAAAACCTGCGTTACCTGCGAGGTGTCCTACTGCGAGGAATGCCTGAAAGCTACTCACCCCAATAAGAAGCCGTTCACCGGCCACCGTCTTATCGAGCCCATCCCGGACTCTCACATCAGAGGATTAATGTGCCTGGAGCATGAGGATGAAAAAGTTAACATGTACTGTGTGACCGATGACCAGTTAATCTGTGCCTTGTGTAAACTGGTTGGACGGCACCGTGACCATCAAGTGGCAGCTTTAAGTGAGCGCTATGACAAGCTAAAGGTTAGTGCTATCTGTCGTTCTTTAAGCAGAGTGTGATTGTGAAGGAAAACACCCTTCAGTTGCATGCTAAATTCCTCATTCGGGCATGGGTTGGGAAAGGTAGGTGTGCAGTCTCTGCTTGGATGAAATGTACCTACAGATCTAAATGTGCGTTTGCTCATCACCCTTGAAAAGGTGTCTGATAATGCTTAAGGAAAGATTCCTCAGTTGTTCATCTGATTTCTCTATAGCTACCATAAGGAATATGCGGCATATACTACTGTTTAGGTGAATATTTTTATCTACCTACAGCTTTATTCATGGCTGCTGGCAAGGTTTAGTGCTGACTGCACAGACACAGGCACTGACTGAAATGTCAGGCATTCTTTGCGTACGCTCTGCTGTTGATTGTTTTTCATTTGATGGCTTTCATTGTAAGAAGTCCTTTGCAATGTCACTAACAGGCAAGGCATTTATCTCTGCTGGCTTCAGGGATGCTAGCTGCCCAGACAGCCAGGGAACTGAATGCCAGCTTTGCTCTTCCTGTGCTGTCTCCCACCTGAGCTCACAGGCAGCACCATCCTGCAAACAAAACCAAAATTGTTCCTGCACTTCTTGTGGTATTCCCATGGTTCAGTGAGCTCCCAGCGCATCTCCTGCCAGGTAGCCAGGTGGCTCTGGCATCCCCCTGGCCCTGCAAAGGATGCACTGGGTGAGGTGGCAGTGGGTGGCCAGGTCGCAGGGTGCTCTAGTAGCTCTTCAGACTGCTGGTGGAGGCAGAGCTCCTGCTGAACAGTGAGGCCATGGTGAGTGGCCTCCTACCCACCTCAATGAGTAGTCCTCTCATGCCGATTTAGGTGCTGGTCCACCTGGAGAGACAGGAATTAAGCACCCCGCACTTTCCTCCACCCACACCCTCCAGAGAATCTGTGTTTGCCTGTGCATGGCTAGGGGTGGATTATTTATTTAAAGATGGACTGCAACTGAGAAACCACAAGTGCAGAGGGCAAACCTTATCTGTCAGATTTCTCACTGAGAATTTCGGAAGTGGGAAAAGAAAGTGAAATAATAGGTTTAACTAACTGGAAGGGCTTTCTTAAATACCGTCAGACAAAAATGTGTGGCTGTACACATCTGGAATAACTTTATGTGAGTGCAGGTGAAAGCTGCATACACATGCTCTTTGGGCTGTGTGCCTCTATGCATGTGCAAACATGCAAATCATGTTTTATGATTATTTTAACATAATGAAAGACACTACCTGAACCTTATAACTTCCTTTCATCTCTTAAAGACTTGTTTTATTTTCTAAGCAGGAGTTGTTATTTTTCTTTTTCCTAAACTTGTTTGCTATTTTAGTAGGTTAATTTTGGGCCATTGATAAGATGGGGCAGGGGCTATAAATGTGAATAGAAAGTGCCTGGACTTATAGTACTTTTCAATATTCTAATGCGTTTATATCCTTAACAGGTGCTACTAGCTAGTAAGCTAACAGCGATTGAACAATTGTATTGTTTACCAGTTTTATATGAGTAGGAATGCACTGCTTAACATGAAATGCCCTTAGAATTAAATACTACGTAAGTATATTTTTGAGGATGTCAATAAATATTAAACATTTCTTATTGTTGGTGTACTTTGGTATGGCAAGTCTTGAAAGAAGACTTTAAAAGGCATGTATCTTCTGCTGAGATCTTTGACTTCGTATTGCAGATAGGCAAAAAATCCGGTGTATTTTTGCATGCTTTCTGGTTTTTTTGGTGCCCAGATGCCTAAGCAAACTCTGAACGACTATCTTAGACAGGCAAGCAATATTGATGTTAGATGTTACAAAATTTAGCTAACTTGGCAGAAGCCTAAAAAAGTGTATTCCACCAGTCACCACAAAGAGTAATTCAAGTACTAATTTCATGGTCAGTGTAGGTTTGTGTCAAATGACTCTTTCCTTGTAAAGGTAACCCCTATTGTTTACAATATCTGTACAGTTTATATATATATATATATATGTGGGCATTCTTTGTACCCAAACCGCATAAAAGTACAGATAAACTGATAGTTATTAGCCTACATGAAATCCTGTTCCTAACCCCTTTTTCATGAGGCAACCTATTTCACTTTGCCAATGCCAGTGATGACATCAGTAATGCCAATTATGCCAATGCTCATGACAAGTTTGTACCCTAAGCCCAGGAATTGTAGGCTGGATGGTTTCCATCCAAATCCAGCATCCATTCTCTACTCATAAGAATGTGTCTTTCCTCTCTCATTGCCTCTTCCATCTCCAAAATTTGTGCTGTTTTATATATCAAACTCCAAGAATGAGATTTTTTCGGTTTTGTAGATTGGCATGAGAAACGAATCAGTAGTAAAGGAATGATACCTGTTCATGTCAGTGTTTGGATGCTGAGAAGCAAGAATTTCAGGTCCATTTTCACATTCAGGTATCCTCCTTCATAAATGGTGATACGACCTCTCGAGTCACTGGTCATGCTGCTAACAACCTTAGGCAGGAGTTTGCAGATGGTCTTTGTTAACTTACAGGTAATGCATGCATGCTCTTGGCAAATTCAGTGTTCAAGTGGATCAGAAAATCCTCACGTGAAAAAACAGGTTGTTACTTGCTATATTGCTGCTGCAGATTTTTTAAATGCATGGAGTTTGATAGCTGGGCTACGCAAATCTTTTTTTAAAATTCTGAAAGAATGAGCACGCAGTAGCCAATAGGGTAGTGGATTCATTCAAAAATGAGTGGTTAATTGTATCTTTAAAAAAGAAAAGCAAACCCGCTCTAAGTGACACTTTCTTTTCTGTGGTTTTTCTTTTTAAATCAACACATTGTAGATGCTAACAACAGCAACTGGTGTTGCTCTGGGTGTCAAGCTATGCTATTTGCTTGCATTCTTTTCCAGCTTTGTTACTAATTATTTAAACAATATCTCACCCTTCATTAAGCATAGGACAAAAGATGCCATTACAATCTAGCTCCTTTTGTGGCAAAAATGAAACCCCTTAATTAGGAGTTCTGTACACTTGTCCAACAGAGGCGTCTATGCTGAAGTGTGTTTAACAGTCAGTGTAATCGCAATTGTGGACATCTGAAAATGAGAAAGTGTTTTCCTTTGGCAACTACGGCTCCAACCTAAGAGGTGCTTTTCTTTCTCAAATTGTACTAGGGTGGAGGAGGTTGAGGGCACTTGTGTTCTTTCAGGAGTGGTCCTTTCTTGCTTAGTTATGTGACCACATGCTATAGCTTCGTGCTTATAGTTGTTTTAGTATTTAGAGATGTGGCATTGTTTTGGTGGTGGTGGGTTTTTTAAAGTAGATCATAGACAGATGCATATTAAAATTGGATATTAAATCCAATTGCATATTAAAATTACAAACTGTGACTGAAACAGAGAAAGGGACATATTGTGGTGATATACTGAATTTATGAGGTGGTGGTCAAAACTGCGGTATAACTTAGAAATAGTTTTTAGCTACATAAACAATTAGAGCTTAGCCCACTATATTACCTCAAAGAAAATATTTATGGCCAATTACTTTTGCTATTCATTTTTTAATTTTTTTTTTCCTTGCTGCAATGGAATTGAAAAGTACGTTGACTTTTTTTCAGCGAAAATTCTTAAAATTGTCATTATTCTATAGATGTATTTATACTTAAGAAAAATGAAAAGATAAATTTTATTTTGGACAAGAGAAAATATTTTGGGGAGAAGTTACAAGGTGTGAATGGAAAGATATTGCTTATTTAATATTAGCGAAAAGCCATGAAGAGGTGTAACAAAAGAGGAAGATAGATGGCAAGCCATATTTTTAAATGGTGTAAAGCCAGCATAACCATTGAAACCAATGTTTTTGCTCGCTTTCATATTTACTGAGAATCTGGCCGCTGACACATATAATCTTGCTAAAATATGATTTTGGCAATCTTTGTTGTACTTAGTGAAAAAAGGTCTTTTATCGAATTGAACTGCTTGCTGAAGATTAGCCGTGTTTCTCCATGTTTTTGTTTGAATCTTATTAGCGCTGATGTGTATTGGCCATGTTTACAAAGGCAGAGCAGTTCCCTGAATGGCACTCGGCAATTTCAGGAACAAAAGGGACCTTCCTGTTTGTGTGGTTTTCACCTAGTTTTAGTGGCAGAATTCATACATATCTCTCTCTTCTACACTGTTGATTCAGGATGCAAGGACCCAGTTTTCTACATGTGTCAATTCAATTACTCACAAACATTTTTTTGAGTAGGAAGCTGCCATAAACTGTTTCCGTGTTGGGATAATTGCATTCACCTCTTACAAGCTTACTTGCACTCTGTTACAGGTAGGAGACACCGTCAAGTTCACAGGTTCTACAAATAGAGTGCAAAAATATGTCTGGTTCCCTGCTAGGTATATGATGAATTTTTCATATTTAAATTTATTTGCAGAGATACTGGCTAAACATATGTTGATGCTTTCCAGCTATTTTTATTTGGCATTATTTTGTAGTTGCAGCTCGATCATTAATTGATATACTGTGGTACCATAAGAAACCAGCGCTTACAAATCTATACTCATACAAACAGTGGGGTTGATAATGCGGGTACATTGATTTCTGGACCTACATATAAATATTTTATACACATGCATGTAAATATGTGTCTATATAAATTCTGCTCATTTTATGAGCATATTTATAGTGCTGGCATTAGTATATAGAAGCAATGCTGCCTATATTTATATGTACATGTATGCAGACTTCTTTTTCTAGCATGGAAATACATGTAATTTCTAGTAATACCCGAGTTCATGAATATCAGGAATCTTTAATTTGAATAAATACACACACCTGTATTTTAAGTAATATATACAGTTTCATATATATGTGTAGGTCAGCAAAAATATATTTGATGTCCTTTATATATAAACTAGAAATTAGTATGTTTTACTTGTTTTTATTTTAATATTCTATACATATATGGGTTTTTTACTAGCTGATTTTTTTCACATCTGAATTTATAGTACCCGTAACTTTACTAACTTCCTATTTAATGGAAACTATTTAACTAACAAAAAATCCAACTGATATGTAAAGACACAGTATGTCAGTGTTACAGTAATATATGTTATCAAACATTTAGACAAGTGGCACTTTCCCTTTGATTGTACTTAATAGAAAGTTACTTTCTATATTGCCAGATACGCAAGCTTAACATAAAGTTAAAACACTATATCTAACCTGACAAAACATGGAACTTGTGGACTTTCATTATCATTAGATTATTTTTAGACCCGATGCAGCTTGATATTGTTATTAGATTAGACACTGGTTGACAGATATTTCATTGCATTATAATTTTAATGAAATTAAAGTGATGAATGATCACATGTATTAGTATAGAATATTACCTGATATTACTTAACTCAGAAATAGATGCAAAAATATAACTTAACTGTCTGTGCTTCAGTATTTGCGAAGATCCAAACATATTAAATTGTTGCATGGAAGAAAATTGGTGTAGGAGCTATTTTACTACAAAGGTTTTCCAGCTACACTTATTACACTAATATATAAAGGCAGACTTTAGAACATTCTGTCTTTAGTCGAGTGTTCTCTCAAATAGCTGTGTTTCCTCTGTCTGATATTTCTTTAGTGGAGTTTGGAAGGCTAATAGAAAATGTCAATACAATAATAACATTAGTCCTTTTTTGAGGGGTTGCTTGGATTTCTTTTTAAATTTTAGAGAGTTTCAGCACAGTCTGAAGTTCCTTGTGTTTATGAGTGGGGATAATGAACTATACAATAGTTATCAGTACTATGAGATTTTTTTGTTTTATCTGCCTAAGATTCTTTAAATAATATAAGCCATAGTTTTAAAAAACTTAATTTCACAAATTTAACAGTTGGCAAGTCTTTCAAAAATGGTCACATACTACTTATTTCCTTCAGTTTTTAGTGGAAATGATGGTGTTGAAGGCATAATCTCTTCAGGAAGAAGAAGGGAATCTTTAAAAAATGTAAATAGTACAGTATTATTATCTTTATTCTTATGACTCTTGTTTTTCAGGGAAGCCAAACTAGGCATTAAGTAAAACTCATTTTCACATTTTTCCATGGATCTGGTCCAAACTGTTCAGATAATGGACTATAAGTCCGTGTTCTAGCTCTGAATTTGCTTATTGTAATGATCTTTTTACTGACCCTTCATTGCTTTTCTGTTTTTAAATGTGATGCTTGAAATTTGGTGATGGAAGATAATGCATGACAGATACTACCTCAGAATGAGGATTTGAGTTGAAACAATATATGATAAAGCAATAAAAATGGAAATGAAGCAAATAGATGAGGTTAGGGGCAAATAACAAACTAGTTTAGAACGCTGAGCTGAGGCTGACCCTTTGTTTAGGAAATGTAGTGTCTGCCTACCGGAGTAACAAAGATAGTGTTGGTAACAGGAAAAGTTACAAACAAGTGACCTTTCAATGGCAGAACATGTATGAGTTTTAGCATAACTGTACATTTTCTTATAACTAATAAATAGAATGAGTAAGCTAATTCTTTTAGTGCTTCACTAAGGAATGATAAAGTTAGCTGGGAAAGCATGGCTAAAAACACCACAGACAATAAACTAAAACTCAGACTCTTTGGTGGCTTTGAGAGGTGTGTGTAAGAGTATGAATATATAAGCCTATATGTTAGGTATGTATATTCTGAACTTATTTTCAGATATAACCTTTTCTATAATGCAAATTTTAAAAAAGAAAAGTGACAGCGAATACATATTCAGACAATGGTGAAGGTAGTCATTAATATGCTTTAAATAGGAAAAAAACCACTCAAAAACCTAGATGTAAATATCTCCCAAATAAGCACTGCAGAACACTCAATATTCAGATTTCTCTCAAGATTTAATTTAACACATTAGATTACTCCATGAAGAGAAATTCAAATTACTTTAATCTCCCCTGTAATGACAAACAATCATAGGAGCATGATTAAAGCATTTCAGTTATTCATTTTATGCTGAACAGTTTTTAAAACCTTTTTTTTTTTTTTTCCATATTGTCTGATCTTAAAACACAAATCCAGCAGTGATTCTAGTATACTATTTTTTATTTCAGGCTTTACAAGGGTACGTCTGTTACGATTTTCTTTGTCCCTCTTCTTTTCAGAAAAAATGTATATTTCTTACCAAAATAATACTCGTTCGTATCCTCAGCACTGTGAATCTATACATAGTTCATACCAATCAGAAACAGTGCCTAATTTGGACAACCTGAATAGTCCACGAAGAGAAAATCCCTTCCAGAAGGCCATGGACTGGAAAGCCGTGTTGGGTTACTAAAGCACACTTTGGACTCAAAGCCTGATATGGGTGATAAGACCGTGTTCCCTCTTTCTTCTATCTGTATTTACCTCTCCCCAAAACCAGCCAGCCAGCCCCCTATCTCCCTTGGCATCCCTTGACCCTTCATGCAGGAAGTCTTTTCTTTTGCTGGGAAGGATGTCATTGCCTTTGAGAGTGAGCATCCACACAGAGGACTTGGTGCAGGGGATTCCTGCCCTTCACAGCTTTCACATCCCATTTACAATACACTCTTGCCAATCAGACAGAGCCTGCTCTGTTTTCTAGTTACCTGAAGTCAGTGCAAAATGAAGTACGAGAAAATGGAAAATTAGATGATTTTATCATAGCGTGATTATACTGAGTTACTTCGAGATTTTCTGTAAATGCTTACTTAAGCAATTCTTACCCTTTTACAGTATAAATGCTTAATTGAACGTGCATTATCTTCATCAGTAAAATGCTTAAAACATGTTGGGTAGCTAATAAATAATATATCACTGGCCTTTTCAAGAATGTGCCTTGATGGTGTCAGCAAGATTGCTTTTTATGATAGCCTTTTCTTTTCTAATTTCTGCAGGCTGAAGTGGAAGTAGGACTTGTTTTATGAATTTCTCCTTTGCATGGGATGTTGGTCCTATGCAATATCTCAGTTTACAACTGTGCTAGGAAAGCATGTGCAAGATTGTTGTAAAGTCTCAAACAAAAGTGCTCAAGGGACTGGAGTTCCAAGCTGCCCCTATACCTTAGACGTGCCCTCTGTTAGAGCTTACCATCCCGCTTTCAGCTGTCTCCAGAATTTTTTGGCTATTTACATGTTTGTATTGAGTTGCACCAAAGCTGCATCAGTTTGACTTTGAAAGCAACAGCGTTTGGCGATTTGAATTTTTTTTTTTCATGCTCAAAACTGCAATTTTAACTTTCTTACAGTATGCTTGCCATAGTAACATAAAGTAGCAGTATGATCCTATAATTATATTTTACAGTATGAAAGGGATCAAATTGAGCGCAGATGAACTTTAGTGCTATGGCTAGCTTTCTGCTGTGTGATTTATCCGTTCTATGGGTTACAATATTGAGAATGATCTTTTAAACTACGACAGACGCGTCATCCATAGCTTTTTAGTGGCCCACAGAGCATTGGCTGCAGAAATGAAATGCTGACAATTTGAAAAAGCAAGTATATTTTTGTGGAGTAATATACAACTTCATATACATATATATGAAAATTGAGGGGTTTTTAAGAAAAGAAAAAAAAAAAGGAAATATCTGTGGGCATTTGTGACTTTGGAATTGATGATATTCCACTGTACTACCATCTCTGCCAACTGCATCTGTAAAGTATAAAACTGATTTTACTTGGGTTTACTATCATAATTCCCAAAGGCTTAATTCAAAAAAGCTCTGTAATATAAGATCTTTTACAAATACATGTACAAGTACACTCCAGCTTGAAGGAACATTCATTCAATTGTCCTTAGTACAAAATATGAAAGCAAGCATGACAGGTATGTAGGAATTATGTATGGTCACAGTAATATTCAGGCGAGCTGTTGGCATCATGTAATGGGTAAGATTCAATAAGAAAAGAATTTTAAATTAATATTGGCTAGTTCCATGAGTCAGTGGAGGCACTACTATTTGACGTTTTAATAATTACTCTGGTTTGAAATATAATAGCCACACTCCCCTTTGTCACAATGCTGAAAGGTGTGGATTCTTACGCCCTTTATCTAGGAGAAGAGGTCCCAGTGCAACTCTGGGCTCTACATATCCTGTATTGTGTGCCAGTCTAATAAGTTAATTATGATGTCCATACTGATGTTAGTGTACCATTGTAACAATAATCTCTATTGACTGAAAATTTATACTCTTAAATCTGAAAAAAAGAACTGAAATATGACATACTCCAAAATATCTCTCATTTATGATATTCTCCTCTACCTCGTAAGTCTTTTATTTCTTCCTGAAATTATAGTTTTGATATCACATTATTTTTTCCGAAGGAAAACAGCAAGAAAATAAAAACCTAGCAAAATAAGAAGAGATCTTTCATGTAACTATGCAATAGCTCATATAAATTTCAAGAAATAGTACTAACGTGTATAGTCTTCCATTAAAAAGCTAAAAAGTACAAAGGGTCCTCTGATGCCATTACTTCCTCGTGCCAAACTGCACAAATCATTTCTTAAACCATTACTTGCTGTAGGCTTACCAGTTGTGGGTAGTAAATCATTGTTAATACCAGCACAGATGAAGATGGGAGCAGCAATCTGCTATGTAAAGAGGTGAGAGGGAGGGGGTGATGGAGCTCTTGGGTCCCAGGACTGACATCAGGGCACAATTGTTAATATATCTATTGTTCAGGGGTATGCCTAAAATCATAAGGCATCCCAGCATTTTTTTCTCTCGTTTCCTGTTAATTCCACCTGTAATTCACACACATTTTGAAATACATACTTGAAAGATATTGAACTTCTAATTTTGCCTCAGAAGATAAACACAAACCTGTTCAGCTACAAATAAGCTGGAATATCTCTGATGGCAGATAGTACTGGAAGATTTCTTAGCATGTTCAAAGTGTCAGAGCTGAAGGAAGCAATGGCTAATTTGAAGCCTCTGAGGAAAAAAAACAATAAAGTGCTTCCCTGATCAAAGTAATCCAGCTTTTCTCTTTTCTCTAAAAGTATCCACTTACTTAAGCACTTGACTTTGCACACTTGCCACTTAAGATGTGGCAAGCTCTCGTGTTTGCTCTATGCAGTTTCTATTGAGATTGCATGCTGTCTATGAATGACAGTAACAATTCAGGCTTGTAGTGTGTTTGAATGTCAGAGAAATTTTCCATATCTAAGTCTAGCATAAGTAAAATTAGTCAAATGGTTGGAGTGCTGCAATCACAGAATCACAGAATTGTTGAGTCTGGAATAGACCTCTGAGATCATCAAGTCCAGCCTATGACCCAACACCACAACACCTAGCTAGACCATGTCACTAAGTGCCACATCCAATTTTTCCTTAAACACCTCCAGGGATGGCAACTCCACCACCTCCCTGGGCAGTCCGTGGCTGCTAAAGGATGGCTACAGGCTCTTTAGGAGGGTACGCAAGGAAAGAGAGGTGGAGGGGTAGTGTTGTATATTAAGGATTGCTTTGACTGTCTTGAATTCAATGTTAGACACATCAAGGTGGAATGTCTATAGATAATGATAAAGGGGAAAGCCAATGAGGCTGATATCTTGGTGGGAGTCTGCTACAGACCACTTGACCAGGATAAAGACACTGATGAGACATTCTTTCAACAACTTGTAGATGTCTTGCATTCACTAGCCCTTGTTCTCGGGGGGGACATCGACTTACCAGATGTCTGCTGGAAGCAC
>VWZK01019157.1:206143-244950 GCA_013396935.1 Baryphthengus martii | reverse complement strand
TCAGCTGTAGCATGAGGGTGATTTTTTTAAATTATTTTTATTATATTTTTTAAATAATTCTAATTTTTTTATATTGCAGTAGTCACAGAGGAAGAAAACAAAATACTGGAAAAGAAAAAGAGGGGACAAAATCTTCCATTTCCAGGGAGATTAAGCCTTCACAGAAGTCCAAAGCATCTATACTGACCTCTAGAAGTTCCAGTAGTGCTTCCCTTTCTAAAAAGTTGAATAAGCAACATGCTTGTAGTGAAAAGACCCACCAAAGTAAAGATTCTGAGTCTCAGAAAGAATGTGATAATAAAGAAAGTAACAGCAGTGGTTCTAAGCATGCTTCCCAGAGTACCAATCCTCAAACTGAAGAAAAAGACTTGAAAGAGAGTACCTCCACAGATAGCAAGAAAGTTTCAGAAAAGCAACATTCCTCTGAAGCCAGTAAAGACTTATCTGTGAAGGAAAAGCCTAGTAAGGATGCTTCTAAAGAGAAAAATCCTATGCATGTGAAGAAACCAAAGCAAAAGCTTCTCAGAAAAAGCAAAGCTGAATCATCTAGTGATGAGGAATTTGAACCCCCTACTATGTCTTTTGAATCTTACCTTAATTATGATCAAGTTACTGACAAAAGAAAGAGGAAGGCTTGTTCTAAAGGTGAGCAGCCAAAGAAGTGGCATAAACAGAAGAACAGCTCCTTACCACAACAGGTAGAGGAAGATGTAAAAAAACGTGAGGGTGATCAATCAGAAACTCCGAATAAAAAGGTAACTGTGTAGTTGAGATAATAGCACATAAAGTACAGACAAATAAGTGCTTTGGACTCTTGAATTCCAGTGAAATTCAGCTGTATTTAAGCAACAGATTGCATGGCTCTGACATATCAGCTGCATTGCAATTGTCAATAATTGAAATAATTGGAGAAAAAAAAAGATTGTTTATTGCATACTGGCAGTTTACAATCGACTTGCTCTGTATTTTTAGAGTGATTTCCAATATGACAATAGTCTTTGATCCATAACAGTTAATCTACTTGTTACCTGTAAAGTACGGGTACTTAGCTTTGCAAAAAAATCTCTTCTTCCTTCCTTGATCATCCTGGTTTGTGACTGTAGCAGCTCTTTGTGTAGAGCACAGTTGTTTTGTCAGGTGCTGTGGTTATTTAACAGTGAATGTTAAGGTCTGTAGTAGAACTGAACTTTCTTCTTTTAATGCACTGAACTAAACCATAGCATTGCATATGAGAATAGCTTGTGCATGTTCATAATTTGAACTGTCCTAGACTTCTGAACTGGAAGAAACTTAAGTATTTCCTTTGAACCATGGTAGATCTAAATGTGTATTAATTAGACCTTTTAAATTAAGCCCTTTTGTGCACTGGAAATTAGAGGTCTCTTCAGTCTTCTATCTTTACTGTGATCTGAAAGCTCTTCTTTATTATGGAAGATCTGCAATCTGAATGTGGTATCTTCTGTCTCAAATGGAGAAATATTAATGTAGAGGCTTCTGTATGATACTGTAGCATAAACTGAGGAAAAAGATATTCAAGCAGTTGTGACAAGTTATTAAAGATACTGAAATTAAGTTCAGGTTTGGGACTAAGTGCTTGGCTTATAATTGGAGAATGCTTAAGACCCAATTTAGAAGTTTCACATAATGCCAGGTATTTGTAGGGACCTGGACTTTTCAGACTGCTGCATCTTTGAATCCTTTTTAAGAGGTTATCTGTGAAAATTTACGCTAAATTGTGCAGCACAACATCAGAGACTTGATAGGACCAGGTCTAAAGTTGTTTCTTGTCTTTCAGGATAGCATTTAATTTGCCTTTAAATATTTAATTGTGTTTTTGTCATCTTGCCATTTTGTCTCATTCACTTCATGCCTCTAACCTCAGTATATATGTGAAAGTCAGATTTATATGAAAGTCTGTTAGCTGAACTACTCCTCCTCCTCTGTTCTTCAATTTCTTTACATGCACTGATTGCAAATATCCCATTAAGTTCCTTTTGTGGTGTAGTCTTTGTAAGTAGAGTATGAAAGAATACACTGAGAAGTAATCTAGTGAGTAAATTTTAGTGCAGAAAAGTAGTAATTGTAGTTATCCCAGTTAACTTTGGGGTTTGCTTCAGGGTTGGGCGTTTTTGTAGTTTACTTTAAGCCTCAGTAAACCCAAATTTGTAATGTTGAAGCAACGTTTCCTTGATTCTGCACAGGCCAAGGTGGCATCCCTCCAAGATCTCCTTAATACTCCACTGCCTAAATTTCTGACAGGCATCTCAATCTCATCTCCCCCTTATGAGACAGACTTTAAAGGTAAGTAGTATGCAAGGCTGATAAATGTGAAATAGTGCAGGTTTTTGCAGCTCTATGTAGAGACGTCTTTATACCCTTTCCTAATAAAATATATTAGCTCATATGCCTATGACATAAAAATGCCTCACCTTCATTTTCTGATCTGTAGAAATGATGTTGCAGCTGAAGAGTTACAATTGCTGAGTAAAGGAATATTGTGGAAGGTTACCACAGATGTAGAGATGGCATAGATCAGGTGGTACTTCTACAGGCTCAATTTATGTTTATTGCTCTCAATACCTTATATCAAGCAAAGCTTTAGTAGAAGTTGTCTTGGGTAAAACAGGGGAAGCACTAGACCTAGCTTCAGCATAGGAACTTTCTAGCACCTTATAGGTAGGTGGCACATGGTGCCAGTGGTTCCCCCAGCAGCTCTTGGGAAGTTTCTGTGGTTTCATATCACTCTAGTCTTGAAACATCACTGCTATTGCAACTTCTAGTGTTTCAAGAGTAACTTGGAAAGATCAGTACTGTGCTATAAGCTGGCAACAGGAATCTAGATGTGAATACAGCTCATGTAGTCCTGAGCTAAGTAATGCAAGGCTGATTTGAGTTGATGCAGCTCACTTGCAATGTAGATGCTGTCCTAGCGTTAGATGATGATGAATGGATTTCTGTAACAGGTGGTATGTGTAAGGGCCTCAAACTGTAATGTAGTAACTTTGTATTTCAAGAAAAATCAATATATGTGTGTCCTCCTGGCTGTTTCTCTCAAAGTTGACCGTTTAAATCATTGCAAAATGTCAGGAGGTAAAGGAAGTCCTGCCTAATGTTTTTTTTTTTGCAGAATCCCTGGCACCTGTTGTAGAAGCACCCCAGGAAGTCAGTGATGTGGTGCAATTTACAGGAAGGAGACTGAACTCCAAAATGCAAGTGTACTCCGGCTCGAAAACAGTCTGTCTTTCAAAGATGCTTACTCTGTATGAACAATGCATCCGTGTGCTTCAAAATAATATCGATTGTGAGTACTTGAAGGGATTTGTAGCAGGCTGTGCCTGAAAGTGTATCAGATTTCTTTTCTTTTTGTCCATGCCAGCAACTGGCCTACTAAAAGGTACTGTCTCTGCCCACAAATGGTGACTCAGAGCAAGTTGAAACGCACTTAACAAAAATGGATTTATGGTTGTGCTAAATTGAAGGGTTTTTTTGAAAGCTTACCTTTTTAAAGTTCCATTTTTATTTAAAATATGATATCCTGTAAATTATAAGCTGAAAACCCTGCTGATCTTATTTTTTCCCCCCCTCCAAGATGTTTTTTTACATAAATTAAAATGAGTGACCAAGACATTGTTTATTCCCTTGCATAGGCAGAGAGGGGAGTGATGCTTGTTAGTAAAGATGGGGCAATAACTATGGAAAGATGCTTTCTCCATCCTCAAGTATAACTGCCAGTCAGTATGGAACTGCTGATTTATAAATCTTTTCATAACCTGACTTCAAAGCATGTGTTCTGTCAGTGCTTGCTAAAATTAGCTTGTATTTTTAAACGGTTTTGTGAGTGGTGTAACCCACTGAGTAGAATAAGACGTACTAAAAGTACTGTCCTCTTTTGTAGCGCTACATGAAGTAGGAGGTGTGCCTTTTGAAATTCTTGAGCCTGTGCTAACACGTTGCACACCACAGCAGTTGTTTCGAATAGAGGAATGTAATCCGGTAAATGCTGCCTTGTTAAATTCAGGGAAGCACAGAGGACACGAGGCATCTGTTTCTGCCTTCCTTGCACCCTTTTTGATAAAGATGCTCCACGGGTTACACTGATTTTCTGTCTTGTGTACTTATTTCTTTGAATTCAGCTGTCATTATCTAGCCTTGTTTTCTCAAGTGTCAGGGTTTAAAGTATTTGGAAGAATTATTACTGATGACTAAGTGAAAGCCAGTGTTGGTGGAAAAGTTAAGTTAAAAAAAAAACAAGAGAAAGGACCACAGTATTTACCACTGAAATAGCTGGGAAAGTCATAATAGAACCAACTGTTTTCAACTGGCAAACTGTTAAGGCTGCAAAGCATACCCATTGAAAAGTATCTAGGGTGAGATTTTGTGTGTTTGGTAGATTTCTTATCTATCCTGTTAGGAATTCAGCTCCATGATGCCTTAGGACATTGAGGGTTTGAGCGGTAGCACTTCGGAGTGCAAGTTGGCCGTTTCTCTGCATGCCTAAAATTGAGAGCTGGTGTAGCCTGACCCTGTGCTGGAAATTCAGGTATAGCCTGTAAGCTCAGCTTATTAACTCCAATATAGAGTTCTGCTATTTGAAACTATATGATTTCTAAACTGAGGTCAGTATCTCTGCATGGTATTGCCATACTCCATCTTGGGGGTACCAGTCATGGCATGTGTGGTGGGATTTCTTCTGCACCTTTCTCCACTGGGGATTGGGCTTTGCCTACAGGTTCAGCCATCAGGTACTCTTGAAAATGTTATTTTTAAACCTCTGGTTTAAGATACCTTGTGTTCAAATTAGGCACTTACAGAAGAGTCAGACCATTTGTGGAAGAAACACTGCCAGAGAGATTTTAAAAATGAGAGCTGCCTGGAATGTGAGTCTTGGCGTGAAATGTACTTGAGACTGTTTAATCAGAGAGAAGAGAAACTGAAGATGCTGACAAAAAATATTCTTTCAGCTCAGTCTGAAAAACCGAAAGGTAAAAATCTGTGATTAGCTTTTCCACTTAAACCTGGTCTCTTTTGCTATTCTTGACACTTAATATGTACGATTTAATGATTTGTTTGCACTGAGCACTAATGCTGTACATCTTGGAGAAGTCATCAAGAAATAACAGTTCTTTTTAACTTAACAAGTAGCTCAAAAAGTAAATACCTGCACTAATACAACACATTAATGCATAATACTTGCAGCCTACAGTAGACAAATCTTACCTTCCTATTTAGGCTGAGGATTTGAAGCAACAATGCAAAGACTACAAAAGTAATTACAAATACCAGAGATTATATGAAGAAATACTGTATACANATAACAGTTCTTTTTAACTTAACAAGTAGCTCAAAAAGTAAATACCTGCACTAATACAACACATTAATGCATAATACTTGCAGCCTACAGTAGACAAATCTTACCTTCCTATTTAGGCTGAGGATTTGAAGCAACAATGCAAAGACTACAAAAGTAATTACAAATACCAGAGATTATATGAAGAAATACTGTATACAGTCTGTATATGATCTGCCGTGGTTCAGCTACTACTTTGGTACCCGTTTCTGCTTTTCTGAATTATTTTTTTCCCAATTTAAACCTAGAAATTGCCACACAACCGTATTGTCAACAAAAGTCACATATCTTCTGCTCCTTGCTTTTTTTTATTAGGCAGGCAAGTAAAATTGGCTTACATGACCAGTGCAGCAAAACCACCCAGGAGCATTCGCCGACAACAAGAAATCCGTGGGACAGCAGGACCTGTCACCCAACTTCATCCCATAGAAAAGTGCAAGTAACTAAGTGTTCTGTACTATGCTTTTAATTTAAGTTTAAATGTCTTTGTCAGTACCAACTTGCTGGCAAAATATTTTTGAATTTGTAAGTAGCTCTCTATTTACTTTCCTTTAAGCAGCTAGTGGCTACGAGCTAATTTGCCTTCTAAGTCTTGGGTGCTCCTCTGCTGCTTGACACCCTTGGGAGATTCCAGTGTTGGTGTTTCATGTTTATAAACCTACCTAGTAGACTCATTCTCTTGCTTTCACAAAATCCTGGTCAGCTGTTTGGAGTGATACAGCTGACCAGAGTGAATCTCAGCAACTTTTAATACTCTAATACTTAGGGTTTCTGCTTTGGCAGGTTAAAGGGGTGTCTGGAACAGTCAGTCTGTAGCAGTAGCCCACACTAATCACTGGAGCAACAGAAAACAGGGATTCCGCAAATGTTTCCTTTGTACAGCACGAAGCCAAGGTTTTTTTGTGACCTCTTAGTTCAGAGCCGTAAGATGTGATGTTTGTCCTTCTGTTCCTGCCAGCCCAATAAACTCTTCTACCTAAAAGGATGCCTGCAAGAGGGAGATAATCCATCTGTAGCACCAGCTCTACCACTTCTTCCCTTTTCAACTATGTGGAGACAGACTGCTGGTTTTTAGTGTTTAAATATCTCTTCTCTCTGAAAGAAAAATCAGCAGTCTGGTTCAGAAGCACCCTATAGGTTGATGAGTGCATGTGCCAGCAGTTGGATCATAAAAGCTATGTAGAGTATTTATACTGCCTGAACATGGGTATCTTAAGCTGTGGTCAGTCACTCTGCTGTAGCTGCTGGTGAGCATGGTGCCCTCCGCTGTCCCCCATTGCCTGTGGTTGTTCCCAAGTTGGCATATGGCTCTTCAATAAACACCCTCAAAAATCCCTTCGGGGGAGCAGCAAGTGGAACATCTTTCATTAATCTGAATTAGGGAACAGCTATGCAGGTTGACAAAAACGTGAGTGGATAGTGACAGATAGCTGGGAACAGGGAGGATAACATTTAAGCTGTTGCAAATGTGATGCAGAACTGACAAAATAGCTGAATGTGTTAGTAGAGTAATTTTAAGTTGTTTCTGTTACAATGCTGCAGTGCTTATAGTTGTGCTGAGTAATTGTTCAATCTTAGGCACGTGAACTAGATAACTCAACTGACCTGGGTTTATTGAAGGGAGAGGCGGGGGGAAACCCCTATAAAATCATGGGAAAGTGCGTTTTCTGTGAATTTCAGAAGCCTGACTTTAGCCCAGCATCCTTTACTTACTGCTCAGAATGGTGGTGATACGAAGCAGGAATGGCAGCCTGGCTGTGGAAACTTCTTAAAAGCAGTTTTTACACTAGATACGTTTTTTTAATCTGTTCCTTTTACCTCATGAAATCAGGAAGCTTCTTTCCATACTGTAGCTGTTTTCAATAACAAGATAGTCCTCCACCAAGGCAGTAGCTTAAATCACTTGAAGTTAGGCTTGTGCTTTCAGTTGCCCTGTGGGAGGTTGTATCTGTGTTGTGACAGACCAGCCTTCCAGAACAGGTGCTTCAAGTACAGTAGTATAAATGTCCTTTTTGCTTCAGTGCTCTCTGGACCAGTAGCTGTGATGTTCCCTCAGGCTCTGCATGTTTGGGTTTTTTTTTTTTCTCAGGCATAATAAATTAGGAAGAACTGTTGTTGTGTCAAAGAAACTGAGAGAGTTGTTGCTTTGCCTTCTTGAGAAACGCGTTTGCTTAGGCATGATGAGTTTAACTTCACTGCTTTGACAGTGTCCTCTGAAAACCTATTGGTTTTGCAAGCGGTGGGATTTGTAAAACTGAAACCCTCAGTTAAGAATCCGGTCTTGCAGGAGCTAAATGTCAGACCTGCAGATCCCTAGCAGGCTGCTGTTTGCAGTGGAGTGGGCAGCAGTTCGTGATAACTGGCAGCAGACTTTAGTGACTGGCTCTGAGGCGTGCAAGGCTGCCTGGATTGGTGGCATGCTGACTCTTTAATGCTGCATTGGTTTAAATGTCTTTAGCAGTAGGCATCAGCTCTGTATCTGCATCTCCCTCAGTCCTTGTACTGTTAGGATTCCAGCCTAATGCTTAGGGTTAGTTATTGTGCCAGTTGGTAGACATTCCTGCTTTACACAAGCTTGCTTTTTTTTTTTCTTTAATTTTTTTTTTTTTTAATTTTGCCCTCATCTTCTGTCAGAGCTACTTAGCAGTTCAGCCGTGTTCAAAGAGGAAAATAAACACCAAGAGCAAACTAGAGCACAGGGTATTATGAATTACAATGGTATTGCTAAACATTTTGATCTGTCATGAATTCCAGTTGTTTAAAGACAAGTAAGGGGTATCAAATCTAATCAATGCAAAATTTGTTCAAGAATGGAAGGGAACTAGATAACCATCTGAGATCCTTTCTAACCTGAATGATTCTATGATTTTTAGATGTATTTAGTCTTAAATGTTTATGAGCAGTTTGGATTTTTTCCAGAATCAGCCAGAGCAAGTAGCAGTTTGATATCACTTAACTTTTTTTTCTTATTTTCTTGTTTTAAAAGAACAAAGATTCCAGAAAGCAGAGACAGAAACAACACATCAAATCCAATTCCTGTTAGCAACAGCGGAAGCTCTAGCTCAAGCACAATGGCTCAAGACAGAAAGAAGCCTATCAAAAGTAAATGGAATTTCCTAAGATTATCAAGATAATGATATTAATAGATAGATAAAATATGCTTGAGATTATGCTAATACCATTTTAAGTCAGTCATAGCTGTAATCCTAACTGGTCTCTTTTGTTTGTTGTTGCTGTTATTGAAGAAATTGCACCAATCATGAGGAAAACTTTGAAAGCATTGAAGAGCAGAACTGGGCGACGATGAAATGAGGCTGCACATTTGAAGCCTGAGTGACTATTTGTGCTACAGCTAATGGAAGGAACGTTAATGTAAACATTTTTCAGTTTGGCTTAGTTGACATAATATGAAGCATTGCATGGGTGAATGATTGGCAATAAAAATTGAACACCTGAGTCCTTTCATACAGCTGCTTTCTTGTTCATGAATGAGGAAAACTGAGCCGAAATAAGGTCAGTACACACTAATGACAAATCAATTTATATGGGCTTTTATAGATGCTGTCTTTTTCAGTTTATGTACACCTTTGCATAGGTTTTTCATGGAAACAGTTAAGCTGTGGGTATATTTTTGTCAAACTTAAAGCTGTCTTGTAGAAATGACCACAAAGGTGTGCTTGGATACAATTACAAAGAGGTTTTGTCATCTCTTACACAAAAGTGTTTTGGAAACCTGGTGTATTTCTTTAGTTAAAGATTTTCCTAGGGAGACTTCCATATTTTCTTTTTTATGAAAACATGATTTGGTTGGATTTTAGTTTTTCCTCTTACAGAAACAGAAGACTATTTATAAGACAGTCTTGGAGCTCAACCTCTGACCTGCTGAAAGTGGGCAGCAAAGCATCCTTACTGCTTTTTAGCCTTTTTACTTGACTTAGGCAATGAGCCCTTAAATAGGGGTAGAAGAAAACAATGTCTTAAATTTAAATAGCTTTTTTAAAACAGTATTTATATACTGTCAGGATAAATAGGGCAAGCCATGACAGTTAGCTAATGAAAATGTATGTGTTGTTCAGGAGCTCTGACTAGTTGGAACATTTTTTGGTATAGTAATTAAAACCAGACCTGTCATTGTGTGATGTTCTCTAGAGGCATTAAGTCCTTGTGTAGGAGATGGTATTTTGGAAACAAGCAGAAAGCAAGGAAACCAAGAATGCCATCAATTTGATGCTGTGGTCATCTTATAGTTCTCAGGCAAAATAATCCATGTAAGTCTGGAGATAAAGGAAAAGGCCTAGATCACAACCTTGGATACAAGCCTTTTGTGTTCAGAGTGAAAAAGCTATTTGGTGTTGAATAGCTGTCCTTTCAAGAGCTGGAGAATGCTGCAGTTTAGGGTTGGTCCATGAACAGGTTTGCTTTTAGAAATGAGATACTTCTTTGTAGTTGCACCATCTAAACTGGTTTACTTGCATGAATTGTAAGTCTGACTTTCCATTTGTATGCCATGCCTTCAAGGCAGGGACTCCTATAGACTGCACTCAGTAGCTGCAAGTATGTCTTGTTCCTTCCTTTGTAATTCTATAGGATTTGGCATTTTAGAATGCCTTTTGAAGCACAGGGTAAGGTGTTTGTGAATCCAGTCTCTTACTGGTCTCTTACTCAAGACACCTTGCATGTATTTCCTCGCCATCCTAAAAGTTTTCAGGTAGATCACAAAAATGCTGCTACTAAAAATGGCTTTTACAGTCAAGTAACATAGTCACCCACACAGAACAGCTTGTGCAAATGCTCTGTTTATAGAGGGATTTTATATTGGTAAATGTGGTACTGTGTTGTGTTTTTTCTCAGTTATAGTTCACTAAAAAGAATGAAAGATGAAAACAGGTCTGTTGACCTGAAAATTCTTGTGGAGCTTTCTCTGACTGTGGAATCAAAACAAGCATTGACTAGTAGAGGGAGTGTGGTGTCTGTTATACACATCTATAAAGAATGTTTCTGGGAGGAGCTATTCCAGACTTAAACCTGGCTGACTGGCCAGTGCAACCCTCTGTCCATCAAGCAGCTCTGGTAATCATAGAGTTGCTAATCAGTTGGTGGCAGAAGTTTAATTCAGCCAGAGGTTTGTATCAAGTGTAGTGTGAATTGTTCAAAAATTCTGGATTTTTTTGCTAAATTACTTGTATTTATTGTAATTGTTGATAGTATCCTTTTATGTAAGGAAAAGACAAAGCCATAACTGAGCCTTTTGTTGGACTCTGGCATTAGAGAAGACAACTGTGACCACTGAGAGCAGCTGTACATGACAGGAGTGTCCTCTTGGGGGACTGAAGGATAAATAGTTGTTTTAACTAGTAGACTTGCTTTGTTAATTGAAGTAGGAGGTAACTCTTCCTATCCTTGACGCTGATGGCATAGCTGTGCAGAGGGCAAATCTGACTGCAAGATTTAAGCAACTTTCATTTTCTTTCTTTCTGTCACTTCAAAGGCTATAGATTTATCTCTGATAAGAGATATGCAGAGAGTATTCATGGGATCAGATTGTTTTCCTGGCAATTTCCACATTAGAAAATACTGTAGACAAACAAATCTCTTAACAGTAAAGTAGCTACTGCTATATACACTTCAGGCTAAGGTTTTTCTTTCACTTCACATGTGCTGTGGTCTGTTCCTGTGGACTGAATGCCCACCTGAGGCTGCAGTGTGTCAGAGGAGCTCTGGGACTGCATCCCCCAGCTCATATGAGGAATCCTTATTTTTATGGTTTGACACTGCTTCATGACACTATTCAAAGCATATGTGGAGGTAAATTCAAAGCTTGCTTGAAAAGCATACCCTTTTCATCTGAACTAGAACATGAATGTAGGTGCTTCTGCAGTGTCCTATGGTTACTTGAGCAAAGAGGAATGCTTGATAGGTCTGGGTTCTTCGCATCTGACATACCAAACAGTCATAGAATTGCAGAATGGCAGGGTTTGAAAGGGACATCTAGAGATCTAGTCCAACCTCCTGCTAAAGCAGGTTTGCCTTGAACAGGTTGCATAAAACCTAGGTGGCTTTTGAAGTCTCTAGAGAAGATTCCACAACCTCCCTGGGCAGCCTGTTCCAATGTTCTGTCACCCTCAGAATAAAGAAGTTTTTCCTCTATTCCAGTTTGTGTCCATTGCCCCTTGTCCAGTTGCTGGGCATCAGTGAAAAGAGCCTGGCCCATCCTCTTGAAACGTGCCTTTTAAATATTTATATGCATTGACAAGATCCTCTCTTGGTCTTCTCCAGGCTAAACAGCCCCAGCTCACTCAGCCTTTCCTCATAAGAGAGATGCTCCAGTCCCCTGTTCATCTGTCCACTGGACTCTTTCCAGTAGTTCCTTGTCTCTCTTGAGCCGAGCAGTACTCTTGGCAGAGCAGTATTCCAGATGTGGCAGCACCAGGGCAGAGTAGTGGGGGGAGGAGAACCTCACTTAACCTGCTGGACGCACTCTTCTTAATGCATCCCAAAATCACACAATGGTTTGGGTTGGAAGGGACCTCTGAAGGTCATCTAGTCCANCGTTTTCGTGGCCCTCCTCTGGACTCGTTCTATCACATACATGTCCTCCTCGTACTCAGGGCTCCAAAGCTGGACACAGTATTCCAGGTGAGGTCTGACCAGAGCTGAGTAGAGTGGCAGAATCACCTCTCTTGATCTGCTGGACACACTTCTTTTGATGCACCCCACGATGCGATTGGCCTTCTGGGCTGCAAGCACACACTGTCTTCTCATGTCCAGCTTCTTGTCCACCAGCACTCCCAAGTCCTTTTCCACAGGGCTGCTTTCTGTCACCTCATCCCCCAGCCTGTATTGATGATGTGGATTGCTCCTGCCCAGGTGCAGGACTCTGCACTTGGTCTTGTTGAACCTCATGAGGTTCACCTGGACCCACCTCTCCAGCTTGTCCAGGTCCTTCAGGATGATATCCCGTCCCTCTGGCATATTGACAGCACCACTCAGTGTCATCTGCCATTTGGATACCATTTGGCTGCCTTGGCCACAGGGGCACACTGCTGGCTAATTGCTAACTTGTCCACCAGGATTCCCAGGTCCTTCTCTGGGAAGCTGTTTCCCAGCAAGTCAACTCCTAACCTGTACTGGTGCATTCCTCCCTAGGTGCAGGACTCTACACTTGCCCTTGTTGAACTTCAGCAGGTTCCCCTTGCTCAACTCTCTCCAGTCTGTCTAGGTCTTGCTGAATGGCAGCACATTTATGATTGTGTGGCTACTTTCAGCTGTCTGTAGAAGGCATTGACTTCCTCTTCCTCATCACATGGCCTGTAGTAAACATCCACAACAGTGTCACTCATGTTAGCCTGACCCTTAATTCATCTCCATAAGCTCTCTACTTGTTTTTCATGAGCCCTAGGCAGAGCCTTATACATTCCAGTTGCTCTCTCACCTTGCTGGTCTGTCTTTCTGGAAAACTGTGTTGCTGCCCATGACAGCATTCCAGTCATGCAAGCCACCCCACCATATCTGTAATTGCAATGAGATCATGGTGCTGTGACCACACACATCTCTAATTCTTCTTGTTTTATTCCCCATGCTGTGAGCATTGGTGTACAGGCATTTCAGAGACTTAATCAAGCAAGATTTCCCTGGAGGAGTGCAAGAAGATTCATCACAGCCATAGACACCCTTGAGGTGGTTGGCTTTCTGGCTCTCATCTTGGAAGACAGCTCTGGTTGGCCTGGCTTTGTTCCCTGATTGGATGGGATGGCATGAGCATTGCCATTTTGGATCCTGCCACCCTCCCCCCCGCCAGTATTTCAGTGAAAAGCCTGCCTCACTAAGTTAGCCAAAACATGGTTATGGAGTATATTGGCCTGTGGCGAATAGCTCTCCTTTCAGTAGATGTGTGGAAAGACTCTTGGTTGGTTTTGTTACATACTCCCCAGGCTTCTTGCCACATCACTCTTCCTAATATGTCTTGTATCCTCTTGTTATGTTTTTAACCTGTTTTGTGTTGTGGCCTACTGGTAGAGAGCTGAGCCTGACTCAGGGCAGCTTAGGGGAAGAGATGTGTGATACTTCTCAGGTGAGGGACTATTTTCACAGAAAGATTAAAAGCTCATGAGTACATGATGGCCTTGTCTTCCTTGGAAACACATTGCAGCTTCTCGTCCTCATCCAGTATCTCTGCAGCCTTTCATCCCAGCAGCAGAACTACTTTTCCCTCCAGATGGTGAGCAAGATCCATGTTCATTTCTAGTAAATTAAGTAAGCAATGAGGAAAGACTACAGTCACAAAGGGAAAACCCTGCTGTTGTGGAAAAGACCACAAGTAGAGAATATTTTCTTCTTTTACTGTCCATTTCATGCATAGAAACCACTTTCCACTTCCTGCCAATATTTGTTTCATAGCATTCAGGAACGTTTTCCATTCTGTTAGTGGTTGAACCCAAGAAGAAAGTTTGGCCTGACTGCTATTCCACTTTAAAAAGAATACATAATCTTGCCATTTGGAAAGCCCCTGCGGCAGGAGGAGAAAACAGTTTTGAGGTGAAGCATTCTTTCTTAGGAGATGCTCCTCAGAAGGCACGTGAGGTTCCAGCAGCCAAGCTCTTGTCAGGGACCACATAGGTGCTCAAATGCCAGATTAAATCCTGGGCCAAATCCAGGAAGGTCCTTCTGGAAGAATTTGGAGACCTTGGTGAACTGAGCTATGCATACTGTTGTCAGTTGTTGCTGTTCCAAGGATCAGGATTTGAGCTGCTGCTGAAACAAGGCACAGCTGGATCAGTGGCAGCAGGGAGGATGTTACAGCTCTGAGCAGGGTGCTATTGGCTCTCTGCTAACTGGGGATTTCTGAGGATTTCTGATTGTCATAGGATAATCTCAGCAGAGCAAAAAGAAATCCTTTCACACAGTACAAAACTCACACTTGTCATCTGAAAGCTCAGGAAAATGTCTGGGCTAGGACTTGGTGTGGTGAGAAGTGTTGGACTGATGAGTAAGACGTTTCTAGATACACTGCTTTTGGGGGCAAATACCCCAAACTAAATACTGCACTACCCAACACAACAAAAACCCCAAAACAACCAGTGGGGGTTGTCTGATTGTTTTGTTGTTAATATTTTGCTTCTCTGCCCTCCCTATAAAGATAAGAGAGATCTTTGAGAGGGTCATTGAAGGCCTACTGTATCCCCTGTCAGCCACCTCCACCACTGAAGAGAGGTTTCCTTCCTCCCACAGAGCTGCCAAAGGCAGTGTCCACAGCAGAATTTATTCAAGATCTTTTTCCTGCAGTTGTAACTAGTTATTGCTACAGGAGGAACAAGTCTAGTGCTCTCCAGATCTGTAAAGTCTGCTTGTAGCAAGCTTAATCCTACCAGGCAAGGGAGGAAGGAGGAGTAGCTTGAAGGAGTATCTTGCTCTCCTGGTTCACTTACCATCTGTGGGAGAAATGATCTTTTTCTTGTTTCTGTAAAGGCTAAACATACTGTGGATTTTTCTTTTTCTTTTCTTCATCAGTAATTTTTGTATGAGCGATTCTTCCTTCCAGCCCCCAAAGCACTTCCCTCCTGATCAGTCTGGGATTCAATCCACTCTAGGGGCAGAGTTCATCATTTCTCAGTGTGATCATTTGTCTTTGGTTTTCTGTGGGTCTCTGCTTTGGCTGCCAGTGTTTAGCACTGAAACTCTTCATGAAGGTGGTGGGATCACTCTCTGCAGTTGTTGTGCCTGACATGAGAATGGGAATGAATTGTTCTTCCTCCTGCTTAATAGAAGTGATGTGCAATGTACAGGGGTGTATTAGCCTCCTCTCAGGGTTTCTAATAAAGAGTTTTTTAACATGCTTTTTTAATTTCTGTTTTGCACACTTGTGAGTTGCATCCTTACACAACTATTGAATCTTCTCCCTCTCAACTTCTTCGTAGAGCTGAATTACATTTTATTCTGTGGTATGGTCATTTCCTTTGGTCACGCTTTGGGTTGTTTTTAAAACTTTAACCTTAATCTTTAGCAAAAAGGCACCTCTGTGCCTACACACACTTTAGAGACAGAATTTCAGACTTTTCGAAAAACAAGTATGATTTGTGGAGTGTTTGGATCCAAAACAAACAAAAAGATGAAGAACAAGCAAACCCCAGAAAACTAATCCCAGAAGCCTTGATAAGACTGTTTCTGCAAATGGGCAGACACAGTCCAACTCTCTCATGGCCTAGAACCATAAAGATCAGCAGAAGCTGTGTCCTCCAAGATGGAGCATCCTGGAAACTGAGATCTAATGGTCCTGAGCATTTAACCTTCCTCAACTTCCTCACTAATGTGGCCTTTGAGAAAAACAATACTAAAAATGGAGCTTGGCATTGCCAGGCTTGTAGAATTAAATAATCATGAGGCTATCATAGTTTTTCAGAAATTAAGCAACAAATACTCAGAAAATTACCAAATGTTTGAAGACATAGAAATCTAGTTTCAGAATCCAAGTGTCTCTCAGATTCAGAAGAAAAAACTATTCAGGTCAAGGTAGTGCAGAAATCTTGGGGGGAGGGAGGGGCGGGTTGTGTTGCCTTTTTTTTTCCAGCCCCCTCAAATTGCAAAACTTTAAGGTCCCCGCTTTAAATGTGAAACTATACAGTCATGAACGTCATTTTTGTAGCTTTAGCCCTATCTCGTGTGCTTACTGTGGGAAGTGCCGGCCGAAGCCTTCATCAGCCTACATTTTGTGAACTGTGTTTACAGCGAAGTTGCCTCTTAGACCTGGTGACAGACCTAAAAATGGAACTTGCTTATGGAGAGGGCTGAACGACTCTGGAAAATCTTACATAGCTGTCCTCCTACAGAACTGCAAGTGGATATCCAAGCAGTAGACAAAGCTCTTTACCACTTCTCCATGCCCTAACCATTCATGTTTACAGAATTGCTGAGGCTGTAGAAGAGATGGTGCTTGCTGAAGTCTGCAGAGGCAGGAAAATAAACTGCTCAGGTTGAAAATAAGAGGAGAGAGCTGCTTCTTGCCTATGGAAGAAGAAGGGGACTACCCTGCAAAAGGGGAGGAAGCTGTTGCAAACATGACTGGAAAGCAGTATTCCTTCTTTTCAAGATGCTGACCTCTCTGAGGGAAAAAGTTGAAGCCTTTGTCCAGCTTACTCCATGTATTTCCTAAGTTTCTTTCACCAGACCTCATTTACTTACAGGTCTCTCACTTACAGCATTCCACAGCATTCAGGGAGTTCTCAGCTTTCCTCTCCCATGGATGTTTTGTTGCCAGCTCTCTGCAGAACATATTTTCCCAGTTACCTGTGTTGATGTGCTTTTCAATGCTTTCAGACCTTTCAGCCTGCAAGTTTGGGAATTAGTCTGTCTGAAATATAGATAAACATTAAAGTGGCACATTGAAGTATGACTTTTCAGAGCATTAGTATCATGCTGGAGCAGTGCTGACAGCTGAGCTTTGGGCTTGGGCATTTTGAAAAGCACAGAGAGAGTGAAATGTTGTAGAGAAGATCCAAAGGCGTATGCACAAAGCAACTTCTCCAGGTTTCCAGAAAGCCTGAGGCTTGAGTTTGCTTCTGCTGGAGCTGAGGGATGAACGCCACAGACCCTGAGTAGATCACAGAATTGTTGAGGCTGGAATAGACCTCCAAGATCATCAAGTCCAGCCTATGACCCAACACCACAACACCTAGCTAGACCATGTCACTAAGTGCCACATCCAATCTTTCCTTAAACACCTCCAGGGATGGCGACTCCACCACCTCCCTGGGCAGTCCATTCCAGCACCTAATGACCCTTTCCGTGAGGAAGTGCTTCCTAAGATCCAACCTAAACCTCCCCTGGCGCAGCTTCAGGCCATGCCCTCTTGTCCTGTCACTGATTGCCTGGGAGAAAAGCCTGACCCCCACCTGTCTACAACTTCCTTTCAGGTAGTTGTAGAGAGTGATGAGGTCTCCCCTGAGTCTCCTCTTCTCCAGGCTAAACAACCCCAGCTCCCTCAGCCTCTCCTCATAAGACTTTCCCTCCAGTCCCTTCACCAGCCTCGTCGCTCTCCTCTGGACCTGCTCCAGCACCTCAATATCCTTCTTGAAGTGAGGGGCCCAGAACTGCACACAGTACTCGAGGTGAGGCCTCACCAATGCTGAGTACAGGGGGAGAATTACATCCCTACTCCTGCTGGCCACACTATTCCTGATACAAGCCAAGATCCCATTGGCCTTCCGTGCCACCTGGGTGCACTGCTGGCTCATGTTCAGCCGATTGTCAACCAGTGCTCCCACATCCCTCTCTGCCTGGCCGCTCTTCAGCCACTCTTCCTCCAGTCTGTAGCGCTGCCTGGGGTTATTGTGGCCAAAGTGTAGGACCCTGCACTTGGCCTTGTTGAACCTCATACCATTGGCCTCAGCCCATCGATCAAGCCTGTCCAGGTCCCTCTGCAGCATCACCCTACCCTCCAGCAGATCGACACTCCCCCCCAACTTAGTGTCATCTGCGAATTTACTAATGGTAGACTCAATCCCCTCATCCAGGTCATCAATAAACATGTTGAATAGAACTGGGCCCAGAACTGGGCCCTGTACTGAGCCCTGGGGGACACCACTGGTCACTGGACACCAGCTGGATGTGGCACCATTCACAACCACTCTCTGTGCCCGGTCATCCAGCCAGTTTTTAACCCAGTGCAGGGTGCACCTGTCCAAGCCATGGGCTGCCAGCTTGTCCAGGAGGATGCTGTGGGAGACTGTGTCAAAGGCTTTGCTGAGGTCTAGGTAGACCACATCCACAGCCTTCCCCTCATCTACCTGGCAGGTCACCCAGTCATAGAATGAAATCGGGTTGGTCAGGCAATGTATGTACTGATCTTTCTAACTTTATAGGGAAGGAGAAAAATACTCTTTGTGGCTCTGAAAATGCAAAATCAATATATCAGGGACCTCATTAAAGCTCTTTGCCCTGTGCCACAAGATTTTGTTGTGATCCTGGATGTGGATCACTGGTCGATTAATCAACTGGCATCGTTTCAGATTCTTTTTTTTTTTAGTCAGGGAGCATTGCATCATGAGGAGGCTGACAGTCTCCCTGACCTTTATTATCGTAGCAAAAATGATTCAGTGCTTTAAGAAGGGGAGAAACACATGAAGAAATAAAGCTTATGTTGCCTCTTGAACTTCTCCATCTACTTTTCTCTTTGGGCCTAATGAACCAGGGAAATGTATATTTTGTGAAACTTCTTCTCCCAGTGACTATTTGGACAACAAATACTTTTAGAACAAGCAGGAACTGGAAATGTCAAGACATTGCTTTATTCTAGAAGTTCTAATAAGTTTTTAATGGTCCTTAGGAGATGTTAAAATTTCATGTTCTCAGAAAGGTACTGGTCCCTAAGAAGGGAAATGTTCCCAGTCTCTATTCAATGCATTTTCCAGAAGTTTCCTGATCTGGAGAGCTGCACTAAGCTGTACCTGTGTTTTCTCTGCTGTTTGGTACAGCAACATGTTTCTCATTAATGCCAAAGAGAGACTTAGGGAAGAGCTTCCTGAAGAAAACCTTGAAGTGGGTCTACTATGAACTAATTTAATCATTCAGTATTATCAAAACTTTCAACACTAAGATGACAGCATATCTTGATTCTCTATAATCCGTATCAAGAGCTTTGTGGAAGAACTCATGCATAATGTATGAAGCATTTGTCTTAGTTGTTTGAGTAACACTGAGCTATATTTTGCATATAAGTCAGTGTTAAACACTGAAAACACAGTATAATTTTCTCAGAATTACGGCACTTACAACACAGAAAGGATTCTTCTGAGGTTTTAGGGGAAAAAACAAGGACGTGGCAGACCATGTTTTTGGTGCTTCTCTGACTAGCACAGTGGTTTACGTTCTTCTTATTTCTCGGTAGTTAAAACTCACTGAGATCCTGAGCTTGTAGGACAAGAAAACCACTCTTCCTACTAAAATTTTTCTCCTTGCTTTGGAACAGGAAGCTTCTTCTCTTAATAATCTATTGAATTATATAAAAAATAGCGCCTTTCTTCTGGGTACTAATTGCTATAATTCTCAAAGACTGACAATTTCCTATGGCACTGCTCTTTCTAGAGGTGAGAAGATGCTTTTGCTTGGATGCTGACCTTCTTCCTGGATACCCATCCATTATTCGCTGTCTCTCTCGGCAGTGCCTGGCTCCCATCTCACCATGTAGCTACCAGCCTGCCGCTGCTGGGGGAAGGGGAGACGCTTACCTACAAGGAGACAGCAGTGGGCTGCCTTTTCCTTCCTGTGCTGTCAGGTATGTCCTGCTTACTTAAGTTTAAAGGTTATTTGGCTTTTTTCAGGTGGTTATGCTGTGGTTTCTAGGCAACAGAACGTGGCAAGAATTTCAACAGCAGAGAGATAATGGTGTCACCATGAGAGCACAGTCCTGAGTGGGGTAAGGAGGCAGTTGTGTTGTTTGTCTCATCTCTTGCCCTTCTTGAAGCATGGCTCCTGTCCATGCTTGCTTGTCCTTCCCAGCACCTGCCCCATGGTCAAGGAGAGGTTGTGACTGGAGGGTTCAAGTGCTACAAGAAGCGGCTACAAGAACTAGATCCCCCTTTCCTCCTGAAGCTGGGTACAGTTTGACTGTAGCTCCCTCAGGCAGTTATGAAAATTATGGTCTAGGTCATTTCCTCTTAACCCCTTTTCCCAGCACACTGGCATGAAGCTTAGAGGTTTGTGGTTTTTTCTGAAGATAGATGCCGGGCCACAAGCACGGACAACCTTAAAATCAGAGAAAGAACAGAGTAATCCACAACTGTGAGATTAAAAATAATTTCGGTCTGTCATCCAAAAAGCTAATGTGGTTGCTCGCCTTGCCAGCTCTCCTCACTAAGTCAAGTAAAGTGATTTTGGTTCTACCAAAGCCTGCTGGTGTTTCCAGCCTCTCCTCAGAAATGAAAGGCTCTTAACCCACCCTATGTCCTTACCCCCACCCTGGCACCTTCTCTCTCCACCCAGCTCTTGTAGTCTTTCTGACCTTTTTATTACTACTCTTCCTCCTCCAGCTCCTGATGCAATATGGCTACGCAATACCACATGAAGGAACATCTCTTAGGGATGCCCTAGTGTGCGTTCTGCCTTTTTTTTTTTTTATGTTGTTCATGTGTTCTTTTCTTTTCTCTCACATTCAGGAGTGTCACCTTAGTTCCCACATTGAAACCATTCCTTGTTCCCCATCATGGATAATTTTATAGATGCATTTCCAACGGCATTCATTTTTTTGAGCACTCCTACAGGAAGTTAAAGCTTCCTAGATTCAGAGATGCAGCTGTTCCCTGCTAACATCTCAAAATAATCAGGATGCTGTCAGTGTGCTAAAAAATGAGGATCTTCAAGTGTTTCTTCATACTTCTTGGTCTGCTAAATTTGTTTTCTTCACACTTTGACTTGCTGATTTGTTGCTAAGTGTGAAATAGGTGCTTCTGTTCCTGAAAGCAGATGCTTCAAATTCAGGTTTTAAAAGTCTGATTGTGATGTCTGTGTTTGAAAAGGAACTTTTCAAAAATTGGAGCTTTCTCCTTACTCGAAACCTGAGTTGCTCTCAGTTGTTGCTCATTCGCAGCTCTGCAAGACTGTAGTCTTGCATGACGAGTGGGCTGTGCCTGTTTGGAAGTCAGTAGATAAACACGGTGTCCTCTGCTCACCTAACCTTAGCTCCAAAAAAAGACACTTGTTCGTTTTTTTTCTTTTCACAGAGGAAAAACTCTGTGCTATTTATCTAGTGGACATAAGATAATCTAGAATGGCAGCAGCTATGCTGATCTCTGTACAAGACCACACATAGCCCAGTTGTTTGGAGGTCTGGTGGCTTCAGCGTAGCAGCCTACAAAGACCTGAGATCAACGTCTGAGATTGCAGCTTTAATTAGATGTCACTTCTTGTCCCTATTAAATAAGAGGAAGATTTGCTAGAGGGAAGACTTCCTCGAGTGCCCTTCCATTTTACATCATTTTACATCCAGGCTACATAAAATACGTCCCCTTGTCACATGAGCCTCTGTCACATCAGCCTGGTGGCTGGCAGCACGGCTGCAGCAGGCAGTGAACCTCCAGGTTTCATTCAGGGTGAGTTAGCAATTCTCATGAGCGTGCTGCTAATGGCCTGCCACTTCCCACTATGGAAAATGAAGCGTAAAAGGTTGAAGGAGAGTGACATCGCTTTCAAGATACGCCACAGGGCATTTGTGTACAGACTTAGGAGGTTCACTGCTTCTGTTCGTGGGGAGCTCCAACACCTCTTTGTACTCATACTCTTTTTACCTGCTCTAAATAATAAATATCACCTAAAAGTCTCTTGCTTGCATGAGAAGCTTATGTCAAAATGGGTGTTTCAGAAAGTTAGAGAAACCTGATGCTGCCAGCACACAGAGGTGGTCATGCTTACTTTATGGGAATGTCAATATGAGTTATCCACTGAAATCCCCCTCACTTTGACTGGGGAATAAATCTGAGCAGAGATGTTGACTCTTAGCATTGCAATGGATGGGTGGGGGAGGGTATGTCAGATTGAACTCAGAAAAACTAATTTTCCATTGGTTGGATAATCCCTTCAAAATCTGTTTTCTGAGCATCAGCGCGAGATCCTATCTCTTTATTAATGCCTGCGTGGTGCCTGTGTTTGAGCAGAATGGGTATCAGCAGACGAGTAGCCATGGCAAATGCAAAGGCTCTTTCCTTACTCGGTCAGCAGTCAATAGCTGTGAAGGTGAACCATATAACTCTGTGCTTGGGATTTATTCTAAAAAAAATTATACTGGAACTTGAAAAATACAGGAATGGCAATATCCACTCAGACTGTCAGATGAGTTACTCAGTTTGCAATATTAACAGTCCATTAAGTCCAATAAAAAAAAATACACTATCACCGAACTGGAAAAACAAAACTCTGTCTGTCATTTTTCAATATAGTAAGCATAGTTGTATTCAGTAGGACTTCAAAATTGCAAGCTGTTCTGGTAAAAGTATATGTGAATCTCTTCAAAACACAGTATAATTTGCCTCACTGTTTTCAAACCTCAACAAGAAATTCTCTGCCTTATATTTTCTGTCATATTACAGACAGCTGGGTTTGATCTGGATCACTGGCTCAGGCTGATGCAGAGAAAATGATGATATTGTAACATGGTTTGTTGAAAAGAGAGGGTATGAATTTATTTATTTATTTTAATCTGCGGAGGACAAGGCATGGTACTACATAAATTTTGAATGTTTTTAACTGAAAAGAACAGTTTTAATGCTATACAGAGCAGAGGAAGGGGGAGTATTTAGTCACCTCCACAGACATCTGAGGTTGATTCTGCTGTCAATAATGGCTATGTAAATTTTGTGCTATTGGAAAAATCAAAATACACATTTGGTGGTGGGTTTTTTTTTACTTATGATACTTAATGCACACAACTTTTCCACCTTACACATGAAGTAGAAAGGAGAATATTTTTGCCCTTATGCCTTACAGCTGAAAACAGGCATTTGAAAGCAAATCAGCACATGAGAGGAAACTAATGTAGTTGTTTTGTCATTTTCAGCTTGCATACAGTGGGGTTTCTGTCTTTGATGGACTGGTGAAAGGAATCGAAAGCTGAATTGCTTGCTACCATATAATCTGTCAGTATATAATTTATCAACACATAATCTGAGGCAGCCTCCAGAGAAACAAGTACATGCTTTGTGGTTGCATTCATACTGAATACAATGAAATGCAGATACTTCATATAAAGCCAGGGCAATCTAGCTGGAAGACTAAGCTAATTGAAAAGATCTCTCTAATTTCAAGAAGAAGTGAGCTAGTAGGAGCTCTACGTCAAAAACATCACAGTGCTGTTGCAGACAGAAAACAGCCCTGAAGCTCCCGGTATTGATGATACTCAGTTGCTGTGCCAATTCTCTTGCGTTACAACGCAGGTTGCAACACCTCTTGAAGCTCCAAGCCACTTTTCCCCACCTGTCCCTGCCTGCTGTCTGTAATTTAGCTGCTCCTCATGAGCTGCTTTATGAAATTAATGTAATTTAAATTACCTTTGCAGAGGAACAAAGAGGAAAGTCGGGTAATTCAGTTTGATTGGGAACCCTGACTCAACCTTGCTTAGTGCACTGATTTAAGAGTGTGTTCCCAAAACGATGTAACTTTTACCAATAAATAAAATCAAATAAGTAGCTGAGTATGACACTCATGGTCCAGGAAAGATACCAGATATCAAAGAGCCAGAGAACACAGAGTAATAGGGAAGAAGTAACCTGAATTTTTCACTCATGCTCTTTGCTTCCACATTGCAACATGTGAAAGATGGCAGGAGTTTATATGTTCTTAGCCAGCAGGCAGGGCCAATCCAAATACTGCCTATCATACAGGAACTTTTAATATAAGGGTGCAGAAATCCATCATGGGATTCATAAGGCCTAAGCCAGAGAAGAAAAATGTGCTGTAATACTGGAAGAGTCAGTCCTTTAAAACTACATCTCTCCTCCAAAGAGAGCAAGTTCCTAGGACTGCCCAGCATACTCTTTGCTCACCATTTTTTTTTCTTTAATGAGGTCTAAATATTGCTCCCAAATGATAAAGGTGTAAATTCTTTAAGTCTAAGATACAGCAGTGTGATCTAATCAAAACTGGAATTACCACAGTTTCTCTCTCCTCTCTTGCTATATGTTCCTGGCCCATTCTTTGCACCAAGCTGAGTGTTTTTCTGACTTAGCTGTGAGCCCAACTGGTAAAAAGAGACTCCAAAACTGCTGACCAAACATTTCCACCTCCGTTCTTGAATCAGATCTGGTGCTCATATAGTATATGCTATGTTGATTCATCATTCAAAGCCAAGGAAATAAAAAAACTTTCTTTCTTTTTGTATTTTTCATACTGCTTTTGTTTCCCACAGGATCAGCAAGCTTGATCTTACCCTGCTGCTGCAGCCAATGCACAGCAAGGGGAGGCAAAGGAGAAGAGCAGTTTTTTCAGCCTGTGCGCAACTGCAAGAGCACTGGCAAAGCAAGAGAAAATTGTCTTGCCGGGGAATTTCAGGGTTACTGAAAAAGGCTGATTGCAAGGGCATTGGGTGCAGTTTATGATATAGGGGTATAAGCCTGACTTAACTGACTGTCTGCTGGTTTAAGATTAATCTGAAAGTGTAGTCTGAGAGTTGAAAAACATACAGCTGGTGAAAATTGTATTGAATTGGTGTTTGTCCCTTGGGATTGGGAATTGAAGTGGTTCAGAGAGCAGATTCAGCTGCTAATGATGGCTGAACTTGTTTCCAGTTGAATTGTCTTGCTTGAACTGGCCATAATGTGCCAGAGTGTTGGCACTGACTGGCACAAGAGAGAGCAGGGGAGAGGAGGACAAGACTGCAGGAGCCAAGATTTAAACTTTTAAATTTAAACAGCCCAGATTCAGGGTTAAACTGCAATGGCATTTCCTATCCAGAGTGGGCTGAGAAGCAGGTTACATCTATCGAGGTGGGGAGCCTCAATCAGTGTAACTACGATCAATCTAGATAGGACAGAGCAGTGGGAGCAGAAGGTGGAGACCACGTAAATGTCTGCCTTTGGACCTGCATCCTGTGCTCCACAGTGAAAAGGACTGATGGGAGAAGGTCTGTGGCGCTTTTTCCTTCTGTTTTCAGTACTGTTTTGCTGGTTTAGAACTATGAGTTGTATGAAAGTCTACCTGGAACAGGCTGCCTGGAGAGGCTGTGGAGTCTCCTTCTCTGGAGACTTTCAAAACCAGCCTGAATATGTTCCTGTGTGGCCTGCCCTAGGTGATCCTGCTTTGGCAAGGGGTTTGGACTAGATGATCTCTAGAGGTCCCTTCCAACCCCTAACATTCTATGATACCTGACAAATTTTGAAGGGATTACTCTGGGGCATAGATACAGTCCTAAGCGGCATTAATTCAAATCAACTTTTGAGGAATGTAAGGATTTTTCTACTCGCTGGCCTTACCCAGCTCATCTTGGAAAGTGCAATTCAGCACAATTCTTCAATTCCCACCTGCAAAATTAGATGTCTTGTGTTGGGTAAGATGTTACTTATTGCAGACAGGGACATTGTGTGGCCATTCCTGAGGAGAAATCATGACCTGTAAATGTGTAAAAGCTCCAGTGGCCCATTTCCTCTAAATGTGACTCTGATTTTTATCCTATTTCTGCTATGGTTCATACAAGGCACAATATTGCTGTCCTGGGATGTTACATTGTTGAGTTGTTGGTTGCTGCAATTCCATGGTAGGAAAGCATGAATTTGATCTATTAATATTTTAGTTCCTCTCCTGCAGTATGTTTTTGGAAACATGATTAATTGCTGCAATTGATGTTTAAATATTATAGCAATATAGGAGCTAGGTGTAAATATTTGAAGTGGTGTATCTAAGGCTAAGTTACTAAAAGCATGGTGTGCTGTGCTTGCTGTACTGATTGTTTCCAGAGGGACTGGGTAGGTGATGAGGGCTTCAAAAATCTCGCAGCCATACTTACTTTCTGTAACTAAGAGGCCAAACTAGAAACGTGATGGGGTTTGAAAGCTTCTTTATATATGGGGTTTTTTTTAATCTAAATAAAAACATGAACTTATGATCAGTGGAAAGCAGAGAAAGGTGAAGCAATATTCTAGATTTTACTGAGTAATACTTACTGAGTGTGCCTCAAACAGTTTGTTATAACTGTGAGCCCTTTAATTAAGTGGATTTACCCCAGCACAGATGGCTTCTATAAAAGCCTTTCCTCCACACACAACACACTCCAGGGCTCTGTGCAGGGCAAAAATTTGGTGTAATTGATGATGTTTTGCCCCAGACATAAATCCTTGATGAAAATCCCAGTTACAATGTTCAGCCACTGGGTGTCCTCATTTTCAAAGGTCTGCAAAGGTTGATCAGCTGGAAAGCCACATGTTGTTGACAGTTTTCAGAGCACTGCATGAAAATATTCTGTGTGTTTGGTATTGCCAAACTCCAAGCTTACCACCCATAAAGCAATGGAATCAGTTTCACTCCCCAAGGTGTTTAAACTCCTACTGGATGCAGAACATGTACTTAATCCACTCCTTTCTCCATCTTTCTCTCTTTTTTGATGACTTAACTGTAATTTATGTAACAGCTTGCTTTGCAGGACTCTTGCATTCTTAAACACCAAGAAATTCACTACATTTTTTTTTTCCAGTGCTACCTTCACTGGAGTTTATTGCAGTGCTTACTGTGGTTTCTGACTGCAGCTTGTTTTTTCCTAGTTCCTATGAATTCCCAACAGTGCATCCCTCTGCTCGCAGGAGTCCTGATCTGATCTCGTGAAGACTTTGTCAGCAATCAGTAATCACATTGCAGTTACACCTGCCCAGAAAGCTTCACTTCACTTTCTCTCAGAAGACCTGCTTTCTCCTTCAGCTCATGAGCCATCACCACCTACCTTTCCTTTGCTGCAAGCTCCCCTGCCTGTACCATCACGGAGGGTGTTTCTCAGCCTGAGCTTCCCCTGCGGCTAAAGCTCTTATCCAGCCTCCTCGTTCTTGCAGCTCTAATGGCATCGTCCTCATTGCCAAACATTCCTGTCTTCTGATTATGATTTGACATTGCTTGTCAGACACTCTTAACAACTTCAAGAAATCTGAGCTAGCATAAAAACTGGCAAAGGGCTGTCTGTAGCTCTATGTGGATTTCATGTTTGTTCATGAAATCTGGAAAACATGTTCATGAAATTCTGCATTATTGGGGTTTTTTTCTGTCTGAAGTTTCAAGGAAAAACAATGTACTTCTCTTAGCTTTCTGTCTTTTAATTTCTCTAATTTAAGCCTCTGTTAAACCAGGATGTCATTCCAACAAGGGGGCAGCTGGTGCTCTATAAACCCTTGTTTGGAATCGTGAAAGTGGGTTTTGCCAGAGGACAAAATCAGGAGAAAAATTAAGGCTAGGCTGCTTGCCTTCATAAAGGAAACTCACTCTCTGGTATAAATGGGCATGCTTACACTAAATACATACACTTCATGTACCAGCATGGTAGTTTCATCATACCACGCTGGTGCATGAGGCATATCTCCAGCAGGAATCAGCCTCTGTAGCTGCTGAAGTCTCCTAAGGTGACTAGGGCCAGGTATGCATTTATTTATCTACTTGCCAACATCTCTTTTCAGTGTTTTAGCATTGGATGTGTGCTTCAGAAAGTGATGAGCATGTTATCTTTCCACACACAGCTCTGCAGGACTGGTATATCCTCATGGAAAGTTGCTCAGCCCCTGTGCATGCCATTGTGCCTGCTATGGAAGGGGAGACATGCCCAAAGCTGACCAGGTGGGCAGAAACCTGAGGTGCTCCTAATAGGACTCCAAGTCCTGCCTAATAGGACTCCAAGTCCTGGGATTTGCTCCAGTTCAATAACTGTGCTGGTTTCCCAACTCTAAAACAAAACCAATATTCAGGTGAGCAGGAGGAAGATTCAGGAGAAAACCCCCATGGCAGGTGGAGAGCTGACGCTTACTGTGATTTGGGGTGGGATCTACCTACTCTTTTTTTCTTGCTGCTTTTGAAGAGCTCTTTGGAAAATGTGGGACACTGCTTTTAGTCATTGCAAAAGTGGAGAAAAAAAGATTAAATGTTTTGCAAGAAGCAAACCCTACATTTATAGCAAACAGAGGATTTTGTTTCCTCAGTACAAAAAGGCCAAATGCAGCTCATATTAAAATCAATAATTGATCTACATCCATTTACAGATACATCTACACTCACGTAGCTTGGGAAACCTTATCCTTGTGTGCACATTTTCCTCTTAAGCAGCTTGTACTCAAGCTGCCTACAAATATGTCTGCTCATCTAGTGGGCAACACTCGGTCCCTTCTAGGAAGGAGCTGGGGCTGTTTTTTTCTGCAGGTTGCCAAGAGGAGGACTGACAAGACAGATGGAAGCTGCTGAACAGTTTACACAGCTTGTTAGAGCATCACAGAGCCCTGGAAAGCTCAGGGTGCAGCCAGGATTTACCTCTTGAGAAATGGCAGCAGTTCTCAAAGTATGTAGCTTGCATAGGCAATAAACCTGCCTCAAAATAAGCAGCACCTTAAGTGCTAAGGCTGAACTCAAAATAAACCTTTTTGGTGGGAGGGGGGTGCTGAGATGCTGTGATATGGGACAAGGCTGAGCAAACATATCGTGACTCTCCCCTGTTCGGTGCTCCGTGTCCCAGATCACTGACTGTGCAGCTACGCCAGGCTGCAGGTCACGCGCCTTTGGTTCCCTATATAGAGAAAAATTCCTGCTATGTTAATGACAGATCTGCAAGGAACTTCAGTTTTGGTTCAGCTGGTTAAAGAACAGGCATCTTGCTCTGGCTGGTGCATGCAGGGAGTACATTGCTCCATCACTGGATGTGTTCAAACCCACGGTGGGTGGGGCCTTGAGAAACCTGGTCTACTGGGAGGTGTCCCTGCCGATGTCAGGGGGATGCAACTAGATGATCTTTAAGGCCCTTTCCAACCCAAACCTTTCTATGATTCTATGACATTACAAGGGCTCCTCCGCTCCAGCACTGAGCTGGTGAGATGCCTGTGCAGCAGGGAGTATCCTGGGAGCTGGGGTACATCTCAGCTGCAGTATCCTGCTGGAACCCCACTGCAGTGAAAGACCCTTTGATGTGCCCCAGGATGTCACCTTCTGCTGGAAACCTGGCTCTGGGGAGTTGCTGCACCTGATACCACCAGCAGACCCAGGTCATCCCCTTCCCCGGGGAGGAATTGTCAGTGTCTGCCTTGGGGTCCAGCTCTCAAGGGCACTTTTGGGGTCTGCATTTTCACTCCTCCCATGCTGCTAGTTCCCAGCCCTCCTGCTGCTCTTGGGGGACATATGGTGGCCTGGGCAGCATGACACAGAGCTGACCAAGTCCATGGAGGGTCTGTGGGATTTTTAGCTACTAAATATTAGGCAGCATTAGAGCACATGCTGCTGATCCCAGATGAACTGATTTTTATTTTGTTCAGTGGAATCACAGGCAAATTTCGCAGCTGTGACAACAAAAGGAACAATGGTAACAGGAGTCTAAGCTCTCTGCTCAGCGGCCTTTTCTGCTAAAAGGATTTTTTTTTTTTTCAAAACAAGTTATCACAGTAGCAAAATTACTTTGAGTCTTCTCAAGGTACAGTCTAGCATATTTTCTGGTGTGTTCTTAGAACCAGCTAATGGTTTTCCCTGAAACTTTCTTAAAAATACCAGAGTCTGAGTCAGACACATAAAGGAGAAAGCATTACCCTGACAGTTGGAGTCTGGGGAAGTTGCAAGCAAGTAGAAACTAGATCTTACAAAAGGAAGTACAGAGCCAGCTAATGGTGGATTATCAGCTCTTCCCATCGCTCCTGATAACAGGAGAAAAGGTGCCCTTCTGCTTCCTAGGGAGGTTTCCAAACTTAAAGAAAAGAGCTTTGTTTTCAGTCGGAGGGGGGGATTTCAGCTGAGGAAGGTTATCAGGGAAATGGACAAAGACGGGAAGCCTGCAGCAGCTGGGCGTTGTGTGCTCTCCAGAGAAGCTGCCTGGTCAGTTGTTACGGTGTGTCTCCAGGAGCTGGAAAAGGTAAGACACTTTTATTTTTGGCTTCATTTATAGATGCTGTGACCTGCACTGTTCCCTCTTTTCATCTTACAGCCCTGGAATTAATTCAGACTGTAGTATTGAGCTTCCCACCATCCAAAAAGAATGTCATGATCTCACATGAGTCCTGTAGGAGATAGGGAGGAAGCAGGAGACAAAAGAATCAAGGAAAAATTGCATCATCCAACCAGATCTGCATTAGGCCCAACATCTGTATCCTGGGATCAGATTTCTGCTGGGATTTCATTTGAAGGCAGGTTGTCCTTCCTGCTGGGAAGAGATGATTTGCCACAGGATGAGCTGGCTGGGTTGGGAAAAAGTGGTGGAAAAGTGATGTCTATAGGAAAGGGGGGCCCAGATGGACGCTGTTTCTTTGGTAGAGCCCATGTCCCCGTGGCATTTCCACCTGCGGACAAGTCAACTTCAGGCGGATTAGAAATCAAACCTGTGCCACAAGCTGAGAGAGCCCAGCACTCTGAGCATCAAGGTGGTATGGACATGTAGGCTGCCAAATACAAGCATCCTGCCAACTATGTGGCTGCAACAAGCAAGCTGATGCAGTCTGGGTTTCGCTTTCACCCTTGTCAGGCCTCCTGTTAGCCTACACCTCTGTGGAGTGTCTGGATGAAGCACTAAAATCTGGAAATAGAATACCAAAAATGAAAAACTTGAATAAAATATTCAGGCTTGAGGTCTGTGTTTGCATGCTGACTGAAGAAATACTGGGCATTTTGTAATCAAATCTCAGCAGTATCCACGGTGGGTGATGGTGCTTCTGTGTGAGGATTCCCAGATACTGCACCACTGCGCAGTTGGTGTCTGTTGGAAGAAGCATATTTTGGGCGTTTGTGTCCAACAGAATCACCAAATTCTTTTGTGGTCCACACCTTTTCAAGTGCGTGCAGTCATCTCAGATCTTCACATAATCAAATTAATTTCATATTTTATTCAAATACAAAACAATCTTAGCTGAGCATATTGGTACCTAGCAAAACTGCTTCTCTCATAAGAAGACCAAATATAACATAGGATAGAATAGTTCAGTTGGAAGGGACCTACAACAATCATCTAGTCCAACTGCTGGGCTGGTCGAAGTTCCTTGCAGTTGGGGAGTTTGCTAAAGGCATGCCCATTTTGCTTTCCATTTACTCCTTCTGTTGTCCTCCAGAGCTTCTGAGGTGCCTTCATGAACTTCCCAGCATGTCTATTTGTCAAGTGTTTGCTTGACCTAAATTCTTTTGAGAACCATAATTTGTGACAACTGTAGCTCAGACTTCACAGGACTGGGTAGCTGGTTAATAAATGCTGTGACCTGGACACACAAGCTCTGCCATTTTGTTATCAACAGTGTAGGCAGTTATTGTTCTATGTATTTTTTTAATGTTAGCTGTTTTCTTAAACAATATGTTTTTTTTCTAACTACAGTATTGAGCTGTTATATGTATGTCCTAAATTATTAGTTTAAGTTTCATCCCTCAGCATAGCATCTCTTCAGGAAGACGTTAATTCTAAAGACAGTTGTGCTCCTCACTGAATGATTACATCATATCTGGTAACTCGCTGGATTCAGATGTCTCCTTTTAATGCCAATTGTTACTATGACACAATTAAAAGCAGAAAAAATATTTTGTGGTGCAACTGCTTACTATAGTTTTTCCATTTGGCATTCCAAATAAATTCCAGTTATATTTGCTTTATCCTGGGTCTGATTCCTTAAACAAGCAATTTTGACAGTCCATCAGTCCCTCTTGCTCTGTGGAGAAACATCGGAAATTTCCTCATTCTTTTTCCTAAAGATCCATAACACTTTTCTAACATGGTATTTTGTAATTTGAAGAAAAAAGTCTTCTATGGCAAAAGTCATTGAAGTATAACTGTCTAATTAGCATGCATTATATGAGCTAAATAACGATTATAGGAAATTAGCGAAGAGTAGAGTCAACATTAAACTTGCATTTATGAATACCAAATGTGGAATTGAATGTGTGTGTAATTGTAGATAAGACCCCGTTGACTATTCTAAGGGCATTAAACTTCCCTTCCAGCTAAGATGAGTGGAAGAAGGAAATTAGGAACCACATGCCAAAAAAAAGAGTTTTGAAAAAATTATGAGCCAGTCAAAATACTTTTTATTGTCAAATTTCTGTTAGCCCCAGTGCTAGCTGCTTCTGCTTCGCATATATGAAACATTGTCCAGGTCCACCAATCAGTACACGAAGTGATAGGGCATAAAGATGCTCCTGATGGGAATTCTTTACACACAGAGATATACTCCTCATTGCTGCCCTTGTGCTGGTGCAACCCTGCACCAGCTCAGCTTCCCCAACAGAAATAGTGTCTACTCCTAACCCTTGCGGTGCTGAATGCAAACTGTGTTAGAGCCTGCTGGAAGGTGGGGGTCTCTCAGCGTTGAGAGGATAATGATCAAGAAATGGCATGAAATGAAACTATGGCTTAATGCCTACCTAAATCCTCAGGCTGGGCTAATAGGCAGGCTGACCTACCTCATGCTGATATCTGCCTTTTTGTGCCTTTTCGTTTCAAGCCAAGTTCAGGAGTGTGCTTGCCTCTGTTGGCCATGGGAAATAAATAGAGCACCAAACTACATGCAGTGAAGTGGCATTTAGCTACAGTATACTGTTGATTCAAAAGAAATAAACTCAAACTTGAATTTGTGTCTCTACTTGTTCTCTTCATGGTGGCTGGAGAAACAAAATCTGCCTCAAGAAGTTGTATCTGGTTTATTTGACTATCTGAAAGTACCGAAAACCTGAAAAAATTGTTTGGGGCTCAGAATCTATCCATCAGCTGTCACAGCCAGCCCAGCAATTGGAGGGAAAAAAAGAGAAAGAAATTAAAAAACCCTGTCCCAGCCACCAGAATATCCATTCTCCTTACCTGCCAGACTTTGTTCTTCTGGCCAGAAGAGATGAGGGGTGTCAGCCCTTGAAAGTTGGTGTGAAATAAGAAACCATTGGACAGAATGCAACCACATATTACTGGCCACTCCTTACAAACCAAACTGAAGCAAATAGGATTAAATCAGAGTAATACCTCATGTGATTACAGCTCATTGTGTTCAAATAAAAGCTGACGTTATCGTGAGCGATTTGTTTGCGGGTGGGGGTGGAGAGGAGAAGAGATGCTACAGCTTTTGCTCACAATGATTGCTATTTATAAGGCTGTAAAACCACCGTGAATGTGTTAAATTCACTGCCATGAGCACAGGCTGCTTAAACTTGATATTATGGCTATGATAATTCCTTGCAACTCTTAGATGTGCCTTTATAGCAATAATGCATTCATATTATTCTATAACAGTTATTTCAGACATAGAAAAACTTTGTAGATGTGCCCCTTTGTAGAGGTGGTAATTTGTAACTGTATTGGTAGCTCTGTAATCAATATGGGAACACTTTATAGTCACATCTACCTGCTGCTTTTACAACCCCCTTCTAAACAATTTAAATAGAAAACAAAGAGTAAATGTGACTGGAGTCCTCAGCCAACAAAACTGAGAAAAGAGAAGTATGTCAGTGCTAATTAACTGCAGCACCCTGCCAGGCCTGCCTCTCAGCAGCTCTGCGGGCTGTAGTATGGTTCCTGCAGGTTCAGTAGTATTCTTGTTTAATTTGTTCAGAGGAGGTGGGTAACTACTCTTCCAGAAACAATCGAGTGCTGGTTAGATTATTATCCTCCAAACGGGCCCTATTGCCTGTAGTACTTGGGTCTTCCTCTCCTTATACTCTTCTTGTTTTGCCCTGCCTTCTCTGTGCTCTGTAACTGCATCTCTTTCTCTTTAATGAGGCTCAGGAAATATAACTGGGGGACGGAAGCAGTGCCAAATGCAGAAGAGGCTTCAGGAACTAGCTTTATTTTAATTATTATTTATATATTATTTATATAGATTTGTTTGGGTTTTTTTAATTATTACTATTTATTGTATTTTTCCTAGCGTTAAGTGGGTTTTAAACTATGAGCTTTATGAACTACTTAAACTATGATGACACAGAATCTATTTCCATCCATTCTCTTTTTTCTCTCTACTCCACAAGGTACTTCACTGCTAAATTCTGGTTATTCTGCATATTATGGCTATCTTTGTGGCAGCACTAACCTCCTCCACACTCACTTGAACCCATGGATATCCTTGCTTTAGAGGTTTTTATAAGAATCTTAACTTAAAACTTGGTGGTGTTTGCTTGAATTGCCTTTTGACAAGCCAGAAAGCAATTCTGTCTGAGCTGTGCTGAGGAGGGAGAGCTGCAGCATGACCTTGCTCTTGCTTCTTTCAAATGATAACTTCCAGGAATACTCCTGAAATCAGCCCAGCCTTATCTATATTTTACATTTCATTGTCTGAATTCCTAAAAGTCACATAAATCTAATTTTTTTTTTGTTCAGGAGCACAAAGCATGATGGTATCTAGAAAGAGAAACAGAGATTTTCAACACTGAAGTTCTTGGCTACCTACCCAGACCAGACTGGTAGTGGCTGAAGGATGACTGACTGTTTGATAAGACTGTAAGGCATTAATTTTTTTGGTCACGACCTGTCTCCCAAATTTCAACTATGTGTATGTATATGCTGTATGTGTAAGTGGTTCCCGTGCTGTCACTCCCAACAGAGAGACCTGGAAGCACTGACCTGTTCAGCAGGGCCAGCCCTGGCACGCAGCACATTCCCACTGGCAATCCCACACGGAAGAGCTTGCTCTTCTCCTGATGTGTAGATTCTGCAAATAACTAGGGGTGCAACCTTTGCTTATAGACACCTTAATGCTGTTTAACAGGGGCAACAGTGACTGCCACAGGACCTGGTGTGGGTTGCTCAATCACAGTGTGAATGGCAGAAGGAAATGTTAGCTGTGATATCAGTGAGAGCAGACTTAATCTGTTCTCCTCTGAAGCAGAGTTGGTAGAAATTTGACCTTGTCCACCCAAGGCTGAAGAAAGTGGCCTGCCAGGAGAGACGCATGAAGCTCCTTCCCACACTCATTCATTGCTCTCACAAAAGACATTGTGGCATTACCTCTATTACAGATTTTGTACTGCTCAAAGGCTTCTGGCATTGCTGGGGGAGTCTTAAAAATAGTATTAAGCCGTCCCAAGTAACTAAAATTCATCCAACTGATCTATAAAAGTACTAAATGCTTTTAGAAGTACTAAAAAGTGGGGAGGAGGGGAGGCAGAAGTTAAAAGATTTAAATAACAAATCTCAAAACAAAAAGAAAAGAAAGAAAAGAAGGTAAACCAGACCAAATGGCTATCAAATGGCAGTTTGGAGCCAGATAATCCCCTGCAGAACTGGGAGAACAAGAAACCTTATTTCCTTCTGCATGTGAGCCACACCTTGAGTTGCCACAGAAACGTGTAATGCAGCAGGACTGCTGCTAGCAGAGAGGGCAATACTTCTCCTACCTCTGGGGGACACAATTGCCCCAGGTAAGAAGGTTGTCAGGTATGTGTTAGTGTGAACCCTAGTGATTTGATGTCCTCCTCTGTTTTCACACATCTCCTGTGTGCCTGTTTATAGCTTCTAGATACTACATTGCATTACAGTTCTCTTTTCTCACTCCTTTTCAAAGACCTCTCCCACCAAAACTTACCCTGACATCAGCTCATTCTTCTGGCTTCAGAGGATACAGAATTTGTCTCTTCTTGGTTTAGGGAAGGGATTTTTATTGCTGCTATTTCTTTATGCAGCAGAACAATAAAGACTAGTAACTGATTACACTTACCAAAGCTGAACAGGTTTCTGTGCGTGATGATGCTTTTTGCTGAGAAAATACCATTTCCTTAGCAAAGGCACTGGTTTGCCTTTTGGCCTCCTTCATGCCTATTTCTATGCCAAAGCCTCAGGCTATGTCTTCAGATGTGCAGTGGACCAAGATCACTAGTGCAGAGTCCTAAACTCCCAATGATTTTATCAAAGACCCTATGACAGTAGCTGTCCATCTCAGAGAAGGGGAAGAGGCTCTTTATCCTTATACTGTGCCTCAGCTGGTGAAGGCGTATCTCATAAGTAAGTACTAAGCTCTTTTGCCATTACTCTGTCCCCTGGACCTCCTGACACTTGTGAGAAGCATGCAAATAGTTTGCCTTATCCTTCATTGAAGTACATAGACTCACTTGAGAGTCACTGTCATCCTCTTGTTACTGTCTAGACTTGTTACAGCGAGACCTAGTCAGGAGACAAATGACAGCATCTGCAGAAGTGACACCTCATGCCAAACTTCATGTCTGTGTCATGCAAGAGAGACTCAAACTGTTTACAAGCCTCTGAGACAGATCAGAGGCTTGTGCTGGGATCTGAAACCCTCTCTGTCTGGAGAGGATGCTGGGTATTTCTACCAAAGAGCACAGAAGATGGTGGTACAGAGTGCACCACAAGCTGGCATGAAATCCCTCCCACAGAGGCCATCAGTGGAGCTTTGCCTAGTATCAGGCTCAGCTGTGGGACAATGCAGATGCTTCTAGCTGTGCAGAAGGTGCACAAGAGGTCCTGAAGTGCCATTCAGAAGCCTGCTCTTAGGAGCTGGAGCTTAGGAGTCAACCTATTCACCTTCCCATTTGGTAATTAAGCAAGTCATATAGTTCTCCAATTTCAAATGCTTTGATGTCACCCTATCCCTACGATGCAGTTGCATATCTGGAGGCAGTCAGCTGCAGACCTCCGTTGTTCACCTGCCCTGCTGCAAGGCTCTCCAGAACCTGCTTCTCCAGAGGGTTCCCTAGGAATACAGGCATCAAGGAACTGTAATAGTCACAGAATTTAGGCAAGGTCATCTTGGTAGCAGATCTTGATCGATCTCTGCAGAGAGCACCATGCTCCTGGTGTCTGGTTCAACACCTCCTGTGTCAGAGCTTGGGTCGGAGCTGCCATGAGAAGCTTGATTTTCTGAACCTGGCCCCTCTGCTTGCCCTTGGGAGGACCAGCATCACCAGCAAGTAGCTGGAAGAAGTGAATTGACTGGCCGTTGGCTGAGACCCAGTAAGTGTGGTGGACATCCTCCTTCTCCACCTCTAACATCTGCTGGCCAGCCTTGTGGACCTCCGCCTTTGCCAAGCTCTGTGCTGATGTGCAATACATTTGTTTGATTTTTCTCTTGTCTTGCAGTTATCTAACCTCCTGCCCTGGGGCTTGAAAGGCCTGAGAGTGATGGTGTGTGCCCGCCCTGTTTCCAAGCACACATGAACTCATTTATGAACACTCCCTCCATGGGTACTGCAGAGCTGAGGAAGTCTTTGCCTCAAAGTACCGTAGATATGCTGAAAAAAATTAATCTCCAAGCCTTGGTCAGAGTACCACTAGTTAATGATCTTCCTTTCAAGTGCAGGATGAAAAAGATCAATCACAGCTTTCTTTTTGCATGTGCTATAAAAGGTTTATACTCTTGTAGAGGATGAAAATTATGTTGGAAACCCAGTTATGGTCCTCTGAGGTGAAATACCGACACGTTCACTCTAACATATAATTTTAAATCATTGCATGGTCAGAAAGTCAGATTGTTTCCTGTGGCTTTCTAAAAAACCTCTTCAGGTCAGTTGTTACCAGGTCAGCAAAATCTACAGTTCTTTCCCCTGCAGGCTGGCAGATTTCTTTATATGCTTTATTTAGACACATTGGGAGGTTCCACATACTTTTTTAGTAATCACTGGATATATTGATTGAAGAAAGATGCTGTTGGTTCTGACCAGGTTTTTTAAGGTACTTAGAAGAAAAAGGTAAATTTTTAAAGTTTCTTGTTTTGTAGGTCAGCAAAGAGTAACAGTACACAAGCTCCTAAAATGTCCTTTTTCAAACTTAAAAAGGCAGATCACTGTAGTTTCCACAGAAATTGAACAAGTGTAGCTTGAAAGATTTATCAGCTGATTTAAGAAAAATCAACAATAAATACAACTTCATAAGACTGTCAGTCCCATGTAGGGACTGAAGAATAGAGATGACTACAATAAACCTCTCTCTTTCACCTGTTCCTGTAGCTGCACCCAGTTATAATTATGCAAGAAATTAGCAGTGTTTCAAGAGCAGGTCTGATATTAAGTGCATGTTTTCAAAAGTATTTTATGTCACTGTGTAGGTTACAAAATTGCTATTATGCAACCAGAGAGACAAGAGCCTCTGAGACCGTGTTTTGTCGTCGGAGCTCAGCACATCACATTGCCCCACTCACACAGGCACCAGGAGCGGGGGCTCCTGGAGCCCCGAGCCGACAGACGCAGGCAGAGGGCTGCCGGCGTATGTTTACCTTCGCTAACCCTTCTGACCTTGCAATCAGCTCTTTTCAAAGTGGATTTTAAAAAATCTTAGTTGGGAAAACCTTGAGGATAGTATATTGATTTTTGTTTATGCCACAGCAACATAGTTTGAGAGGAAAAACATCAGCAACGACCGTGGCACCTAAACAGCGTTCCTTACATTTTATTAGGCAACTTTCCTGATAGCGTTGTGTTCCAACCACCGAAAAGGAAATGTTGTGTACTCTGCGCACACTCCCCGCTCGGTGATGTTTGCGAGCATCAGGTAAAGAACAGCATGTCTGAAAGTACGAGTGGCCCAAACCGGTTCACGGCATTCCCAGTCACTTCACACCGCGTTCCATCGCCTGACCGAAAGCAGACCCCATACCACCGCCCGCAGCCATGGCAAACCGACCCGGGGTAAGCCCTGCGCGGCCGGCGGCCGCTGCTGCGCCCCAGGACCTTCGGGACTCGCGCTCGCAGTAGCCCCTCTGTCCCCGGGCAGGGCTTTATACTTCCAGCCGGGTGAAACTCCGTGCCGGCGCCGCTTTCTTCTTAGCAGAAAGTTGTGCGGGCGCCTGCCCCCGGCTGCCCCGGGGCGTCGGCGGGAGGTGCGGATGGCTGGCTAGCCGACTCCCCACGCAGGCCGGCG